>JAVJIF010011856.1:0-139335 GCA_038442645.1 Agave tequilana | reverse complement strand
CCGAATCCAAAACATGAAACGTGTGTGTGTTGTGAACTTGAGCATATCACACTATTCTAATCTTTACAAATGGATCTAAACGCAAAACTAAACTAGGATCGAAGTCTTCTTGATGAACACGTCTTCAAGCCGATTTGATCCAAACTCGATCCAAACCGTGATTCACCGAGGTTGACTCGAATGAGTGTTATATATGATCTTGTCGCTCGGGCTCTTGAATCACCATGTGAATAGCTCCAAAATACCTTTGTTGAAGCTAGTCACCTACTAACATCTTGATTAGAGATCTGAAACTAAAATCACAAAATTATTAGTACACATAACTACATGAGTTAGTCATCATCAAAACTAGAGTGGAAGGCCTCTGGGCCAACAATCTCCCCCTTTTTGATGATGACAAAACTCATGGAGTTATATATGCATGGATTAAAGTTAAGCTTCAAAGAAGCTCCCCCTTAACTCATGCATAGGAATAAATAATAAATATATCTATGAATATCAAACATGAAAATGCATAGACATGCATAAACAAGATACCAAATACAAAAACATGCTCTTGATACCAAACATGAAATGCATCATGCATAAAACGTGCTCTTGATACCAATAAAACATGCTCTTAAATAATGCTCTTGATACCAAATAAAACAAGCTCTTGATACCAATAAAAATCAAACTAACTAAACTATATTCTTAAAACAAACACTCTTGATACCAATACTTGATATCAATATAAAAACATGCATAGTCATAGAAACATGCATATTAAACTCAAATAATTCTCCCCCTTTTTGTCAATCATCAACAAAGGGTCCAAATAAATAGTAAAACAATTTTCTCCCCCTTTTTTTTGTCCGAAACAAAAAGATCAATAAGGGGTGACAATAAAATAGATTCTTCCAACATGATACCAATTAAACATAGCAATATAAGTGAACCATGTACCAATTGAAAGATAATCAATATAAAAATTCTTGTCATCAATGATACCAATTGAAAGAAATAAATCAATAGTACCAATTGAAAGTAAGCAAAATCTCGATACCAATATTGAGTAAACAAATAAGCATCTTCATACCAATTTTACCAATTGAAAGTATTTTTCCTTTTAAATATATGATATCAAATTAAAAAAAAATTCATTTTTCAATCACATTTTTCATCATAAAGTAGGGGAGTGGAAATCAAAGGTAAACAAAATACCAATTGAAAGATAAAATACGAATTTTCTCCCCCTTTATAAAATACCAAATAAAACAATGCATAAGCTTGTTTAAGTACAAATTGAAAACTTAATCAATTGAAATATGATAGTCATTAAAACTCAAGCTTAGCAAAACCAAAATTTGTGATATTTTTGAGCACAAATTAAAACATATATATGAGTATACAAAAGAAGTGTCATAATTGATACCAATTGAAAAGATCCAATGATACCAATTGAAACAATCAATAATATCAAGTGTATATCTCATATTACCTACCACCCATTTCATGTACATGTTTAAAAATGATTTTCAATATAAGCATACAAGGCATGGTCTCCCAACCAACCGCCCGTAAGGGTAGAGGTTTCAAAAATAGGTTTGAAAGATATAGTATGTATGAAAACTTCTACCATAACGAAGAATCCCGCAACTAGTTAAATGGAAAAATTTGTAAACTAGTACGAAATCCTTCAAGTAAGGAATAAAACAAAAATATTTCATGAAACATGAAATTCACATGATAGCTAACACTCAAAGACATTGAAGCATGAATATGACTCATGAAAACAAGCATGAGTAAATAAGAAAGGTGAGTGTTCAAATAAAATGTGAAGAACATAATCATGAAAGGTAGGCAATAAGCTCATTATTCCTTAAAGCATGAAATTCATCAAAACTAAATTTTCATAAAAAAAACAATATATACTTTAAGGCATATGTATGTCTTATACAAACTAAAGTATACATATATATCTAAATATAAACGAGTCCACAAATGTGTTTGCATGAAGGCACGTGGCTCAAAGGATGTATATGCATAATCAATAGTTTGGATAAGATGGACATATACATGAAGTTAAACATATGAATCATAAAACATGTTAAAATGGAAATACAAGTTAAAATGCATGAATCATCAAAACTAGACTATACTAGCACATCTAATGGGTACAAATAAGCGTTCAAGTATAAACATAAAAATTTATTTGTGGCCCACTATATGTACAAGTATATATCCTAGTCTTAATGAAAACTAACATTTAAACATATATTCAAAATTTGAAGTATAAAACGAGAAATAAATCAACATGATAATCATAAAAATGATCATTATGTAAATCCACATGCTATTAGACCTATGATATACATAATAGCTAAACAATGGTGAGAACACAACATAAGGGTCCATATAAACATGGGTGATCTCAAAAGTTATACATGCATGTCAATGATCTAAGAATCATGACATTTAACATAATAAACTATAAGCATCAAAACATGAAGCATCAAAACAAAACAAAAATCATAAACATACATATGGTCATTATGTATATGCATGTTCAATAGATCTAGGACATAAATATTAGTTAAAAACAAAGTGAGAACACATAGATATAAATCCATATTAAACATGGGTGTCTCAAATAACTAAACATGTATATCACTAATCTAATGAAAGTACACCTAGAGGGGGGTGAATAGGTGAAAGTGCTAATCTAGTGAACTTAATGCAAACTAAGTGTGCTAAATGCGGAAGCTAAAACAATCTTACAAGAACACTTAGTACAATCCAACAAGTGTTGCCGAATTCCCCTTGCGAGGCTCTGGACAAGCACCTCTTGATTCCCCTTGAATGGGTTGAGGTTGCTATATGAAGCTCTTGTTGGATGAGTATAAGTGTTGCACACACACAAGCAATCCAAGCATATACAATATATAACAATATGAATAATATGCAAGGTGCAAATGCAAGCAAGTATGAATATGCTCAATCCCACGCAAATATATATGATGCAATGAATGAATGATGCTTGCACAAATATAAGAGAGTAGAGTTGAGAGTAATTGGATCAAACGCAAACACACAAATTTGTTTCGAGGTTCGAGCCCCTAGCTCTACTTCCCCGCCTACACCACCGTGTAGGATTTCCCAATCCACTATAGGAGTACCAAACTCCTCTCTCAACCGTACAAAACCACCGAGGCTATACAACACACAATCCACCTCTACCGAAGAGGGATACGGCCCGTAGCCAACAACCACAAATACCTCTACCTAAGAGGCTCACAAACCAATCACCCGATCACCTCTACCGAAGAGGGATTCACAAATAAAAGGGTGGTTACAACAAGTGGTTCCAAAACCACAAACTCTCTTTTCTTTCTCTTTTCTTTCTTTTCCACAAAAAAACAAAGATCCTAATAGTTTAGGATAGAAGATAGCTCAAGTGTGGAAACTAGGTGTGTTTGGAAAACAAGCAACAAAGAAAACACTTGGGAAATTCTTATAAAAGATGGAGAATGAAAACCAATACAAATATCCCAAATTCCTATTTCTTTGATTTTTCCAAAAACCCAAAACAATAAAGATTAGAAGTATAAAGCCCAAAAACTCTTTTTAAAACTCTTTTAAAACACTTCAGAAACTGCAATTTTTCTCTTGTAAAAACCTTAGCCAAAATCCCAAATGAATGGGGTTTATATAGGCCAAAACAGAAAACTAGCCGTTAGGCTGATGTGGCATTTTTGACAGCCACCGGTCGACCGGCCCGGTCGACCGCCAACGGTCGAAATTATGACCGTTGGGAGATTCGGTCGACTGCCAGTCGACCGACCAACAGAAGGAAACACAGTTTCCTTCTATCGGTCGACCGACCCAGTCGACCGACAAGATACAGAGAGCAGACTCTCTATATCGGTCGACTGGGTCCGTGTCCCGGTCGACCGACGGACATGCACAGCCTGTGCATGTCCCGGCAGAGCAGCCGGTCGACTGCCGGTCGACCGGTCTGCCTGGAAAACTGTTTTTCTGGGCAGATTTTGAGATAGAAAATTTTGTAAAAAATATTTTAACACTTGTAAAAATTCCACAAAAATATGTTTTATCATTTTACTTGATAACTAAACTTGTGATAAAAATTCAAGACATATATCAAACATATCAATTCATTTTTGTGTCTTGCCAATTTTATCAAAAATAAAACTTGTATTTTTATCAAACTAGATTTTTCCAAAACATGAATAGGAATGTCAAAATAAGTTTGTCTATAAGTTAAGCATGTATGTATAACTAGAAAACATCTACTATACATATTAATCATGAAAACTTGTTTTGAACAAACTATTCATGAAATCAATATCAAAAACCAACCCATGTGTATTTTGTGCACTTGAGCATATCAACTAAACTAAGCTTTACAAATGGATCTACAAGTCACTAAACTAAACCTATGGATACCTAAGTCTTCTTGACGATCTTCATCTTCAAGTAGACTAGCTCCCAAACGCGATCCACCGAGTGCAAAGGTATGATCTTTAAGCTTTGGCACCGGAATCACCATGATAAGCTTCCAAACATCTTGTTGAAGCTAATCACCAACACTAATAACTTGCTAATGATCTGAAACTTAGAAACACAAGATTATTAGTAAACATAACTACATGAGTGAGTCATCATCAAAACTAGAGTGGAAGGCCTTTGGGCCAACAATCTCCCCCTTTTTGATGATGACAAAACTCATGGAGTTATATATGCATGGATTAAAGTTAAGCTTCAAGGAAGCTCCCCCTTAACTCATGCATAAACAAAATAACCAATGAATATGCAATGAATGACAATGCATGAACAATATTAAACATGTTATAGCTCTAGATACCAAAGAAGTAAAACAAACTCTAAGCTCTAGATACCAATAACATAAACAACAATAATATAAACAACATTTTCTTACTAAAACAAATACATGCATATAACAAAAATCATGCATATAATAAAACCAAATTCTTCTCCAAAATACTTCTCCCCCTTTTTGTCAATCATCAACAAAAGGGGTAAATAGCAAAATCAAACATTTTTTTTGTAATTCTTAAAGCAAATACATGCATACAAAGACATGCATATAAGCTACAAAAATCTTCTCCCCCTTTTGTCCTAATCAAGGAACCAATAAAGGGTAAAAAAAATATAAAAACAAATTTTCTCCCCCTTTTTTGTCAAAAACAAAAAGATCAAGAAGGGGTAATCCAAAACAAATATGATACCAATTCAAGATATGACAATAAGGTGCATATTGATACCAAATGAAATAAACAAAGATGAATAAATGTTATATGCTATATATATTCATGAAGAGGAAGACGCTAAGTTAGCTTCCCTACACATATGCATTACATGAAGGAGGAATGTGAAGCCCTAATTCACATAACACACATTATGTAATGAATAAGAGGAGATGTGAAGCTCCCCCTACACACGTGTACCATATAAAGAAAAGATGTTAAGCTTTTCAATACACAATACACTCAACATGAATTTATATACATATAGGCAATGTAAATCAAAAGTATATCTATTTTTCTTAAACAAAATCTTGAGATACCAATTAACAATACTCAACATAAACATCTTGATATCTTTAAGAGAAATATGTTCTTTTAACCATATGATACCAATTTGAAAGTAATTGAAAGTAATTTTAACATAAAGCAAGGGAGTGGGAATCAAATACCAATTGAAAGACAACATCAAATTTTCTCCCCCTTTATGAAATACCAACTAAACATATGCATAAGCTTATTTTAAGATACAAATTGAAAACAATCAATCATTAGAAATTTTCAAGCTTAGCATTAAGATGTATATGTATGAAAGTAATAGATACCAATTGAAATTGATACCATAGGATAGAAAGCATACATACATACATAAAACATATATGAGTATACAAGAAGGATCAAAAATTGATACCAATTGAAATATGTTCAAAGATACCAATTTAAAGAATAAGGTCAAGTGTATCTCATATTATCACAATAAGGAATACGAACAAGTTAAATGAAAAGTTTTGTTAACTAGTACGAAATCCTTCAAGCAAGGAATAAATACAAGTCATTTTTCATAAAAATGAAATCCACATGATAATCAACACTCTATTCAATTAAGTATGAAAAGGTCTCATGAAAACAAAGCATGACCAATTAATAGGTGTGAGTGTACAAGTAAAGTGTGGAGATCACAATCATGAAAAATTGTTCAATTAAGTTCAAGTATTCCTTAAAACAAGAAATCATCAAATATTTAATCTTCTAGATATATGTATGTCTAATACAAGCTAAAGTATACATACATATCCAAAATACAAACGAGTCCACAAGTATATATGCATGAAGGCACGTGGCTCAAAAGGATGTATATGTATAAGATTAGTTTGAACTAGGTAGACATATACATGAAGTCAAATATAAACACATGAAAAACATGAAAATCTCAATTTTCATTTAAAATCAAATTCATTTCAAGGTATATGTATGATTTGTCAAACAATAAGTATACATACATATCCCTAAACACAATTGAGTCCATAATAGATATTTGCATGAGGGGCAAATGACTCAAGGGGTATACATGTATATCTTAATGTTTGGCAAGTTAAACATATACATGAAGTAAAAACTCATAATCATAAGATAAATACAAAAATTGAATACAAGTTTAAAAATGTACGAATCATCAAAACTAGACTATATTCACACATCTAATGGGAACAACCAAGCATTCTATCCAAAACATATATAGATTTGTTTGTAGCCCATTCTATGTGCAAGTATAAATCCTAGTCTTAATGAGAACTAACATCTAAACATGTAATCAAATCATTAAGTACAATACAAACACGAATATCATTTTGCTAAAACAAAACATGTAAATTCATCAAAATTCTTTTATTTTGTGAACCAACTTCTAGGTATATGTATGATCCATCCAAATCTAACGATATACATACATATCCCAACTATAAACGAGTCTATTAAAAAATTTGCATTGAAGGCAAAAGACTCATGGGTATACATGTATATTTATTAGGTTTGAATTTAAAATACATATACATGAAGTAGAATCATAAAAATAGGTATGACAAGTATAAACTAAGAAATCATCAAAACTAGCCTATACTTGTGCACATAGTGGGTACAAATGAGCATGAAGAGCAAAACATATATAAGTCAATTTGTTCTCACTAAGTGTACATGTATACATGCAAGTTTTGATAAGATCTACATTTAAACATGTATATACCACAAGAAGCACAAAACACATATAAAACATCATGATACAACTAAAACATGAATCAAACGTTCAAATGATCAATATGTATATGCATATGCATAAGATCTAGGATATACATATTAGATCAAAAATGAGATCACACAAATATAAATCTATATTGAGCATGGGTGTCTCTAAACAACTAAGCATGTATATCACTAATCAAATGAACATGATATAACATAGTGAACATTAAACAATGACATGCTATAACACAAATGATATGAACATGTAATCAATGAACAATTAAAACATGTTATAATCATAAATAGGGAGTTAGGAATTGTTACCAAAAGCCTAGAAGGCAACCTTCCTAGTCTCCTAAACATGGTGGTCCTTTCCACCAAATCATCCCTTGAAAGTGATGCATCCAATTGATTTCCTTTAAGTACGGAACGCATCCACTCCAAGGTGCCATCACTCTCACGTCATGTGAGAGTCCACACCTACATCATAAATTGGAGGGGTGGTCTTTGGTACCCATTGTCTTTTGGGTCCATGGGAGTTAGTCTCATCTCTAACCCAAACAAATTTCTTTTTATTTGCTAAATTATTGACATGTAATCTATCAAAGCAAAATTTAGCAAGATGGCCTTTTCGACCACAATGTGTACAAGTGTACACATGAGCATACGTGTGATGGTGTCCGTGAGGAGCATGTGTATGCCTTGGAGGGTGTGCATGCATAAAAGATGGAACTTGTTTCTTTCGAAGCAAAGTTTCCAATCGTGTATGGTTCATGGCACATTGGCTCATAGTGGAGCCCAAACAATCTACCTTCTTCTTAAGCATACAAATATCATCATTAATCTTAGAAGAAGAGGTACATGCATTAGGTAGTCTAGATGATGAGGCTACACTAGCATGGCAAACATGAGAAGACATATCATTTTTCAAAGAATTATTTTTACTTAAACAAATTTCTAATTCTTTTGAAATGAACACAATTTCTCTTTTCAAAGAATCATTTTCTTTTAAAACAAATTCTACCTTTGAAGATAAAATATCATTATTTTTTAAAACCTCATTGCAATCATTTTTAGATTTTAAAAGGTTATTTTCTTTAAGTGCAAGTTCTAATTGAGATCTCAATGAATCCCTTTCATTATAGACCTCAACCTTCTCTTGCAAAACAATATCAAGTCTAGTATGCAAATCCTTATTTTCTTTTTCAATTCCTAGACTTTTCTTTTCAAAATTTTATAATTTTCTATCAATTTTTCACAAACTATAGAAAGTTCTTCATTTAAGGCATGGGGATCAACAATATCATCACATGAAGAACAAGCATCATCACTATCTAGGTGGGATTCCGAATGTACCTCAAGGGAGTCATTCCCTTGGACCATGAAACATTGTGGTTCGGATTCTCCACTAGATTCCTCTTCTTGGATTTGTTCTTGAAGCTCGGAGGTGGTGGTTGTGGTTGTCAATTTGTTCCACACTACAAAAGCGGAATCAATATTAGAAACATGTAAAAGATAATCTTTAGGCAATGTGCTTCTAATAGCCTCTAGGGCTTGTGCATTGGCCCTTATATGAATGAGGTTACCAAGATAGCATTTCTTGGTAGCCGCAAGGAAAGTATGTAAACCTAGGGTTTGTAGGTAAATGGACATCCTAGTCTTCCAAACAAGAATGTTGGAAGGGTCATAGCTAGGAGGGGTCATGAAGTCCATGGTAAACTAAATGTATGCAAACAAATATTATGCAAACAAGATTAGCAAGCAAATGGATCACTCCTAGGATGTTAAGCCTAATATCAGGAGCACTAGCTCTGATACCAATTGTAAGATCACCTAGAGGGGGGGGTGAATAGGTGATGGCTAATCTAGTGAACTTAATGCAAACTAAGTGTGCTAAATGCGGAAGCTAAAACAATCTTACAAGAACACTTAGTACAATCCAACAAGTGTTGCCGAATTCCCCTTGCGAGGCTCTGGACAAGCACCTCTTGATTCCCCTTGAATGGGTTGAGGTTGCTATATGAAGCTCTTGTTGGATGAGTATAAGTGTTGCACACACACAAGCAATCCAAGCATATACAATATATAACAATATGAATAATATGCAAGGTGCAAATGCAAGCAAGTATGAATATGCTCAATCCCACGCAAATATATATGATGCAATGAATGAATGATGCTTGCACAAATATAAGAGAGTAGAGTTGAGAGTAATTGGATCAAACGCAAACACACAAATTTGTTTCGAGGTTCGAGCCCCTAGCTCTACTTCCCCGCCTACACCACCGTGTAGGATTTCCCAATCCACTATAGGAGTACCAAACTCCTCTCTCAACCGTACAAAACCACCGAGGCTATACAACACACAATCCACCTCTACCGAAGAGGGATACGGCCCGTAGCCAACAACCACAAATACCTCTACCTAAGAGGCTCACAAACCAATCACCCGATCACCTCTACCGAAGAGGGATTCACAAATAAAAGGGTGGTTACAACAATGGTTCCAAAACCACAAACTCTCTTTTCTTTCTCTTTTCTTTCTTTTCCACAAAAAAACAAAGATCCTAATAGTTTAGGATAGAAGATAGCTCAAGTGTGGAAACTAGGTGTGTTTGGAAAACAAGCAACAAAGAAAACACTTGGGAAATTCTTATAAAAGATGGAGAATGAAAACCAATACAAATATCCCAAATTCCTATTTCTTTGATTTTTCCAAAAACCCAAAACAATAAAGATTAGAAGTATAAAGCCCAAAAACTCTTTTTAAAACTCTTTTAAAACACTTCAGAAACTGCAATTTTTCTCTTGTAAAAACTTAGCCAAAATCCCAAATGAATGGGGTTTATATAGGCCAAAACAGAAAACTAGCCGTTAGGCTGATGTGGCATTTTTGACAGCCACCGGTCGACCGGCCCGGTCGACCGCCAACGGTCGAAATTATGACCGTTGGGAGATTCGGTCGACTGCCAGTCGACCGACCAACAGAAGGAAACACAGTTTCCTTCTATCGGTCGACCGACCCAGTCGACCGACAAGATACAGAGAGCAGACTCTCTATATCGGTCGACTGGGTCCGTGTCCCGGTCGACCGACGGACATGCACAGCCTGTGCATGTCCCGGCAGAGCAGCCGGTCGACTGCCGGTCGACCGGTCTGCCTGGAAAACTGTTTTTCTGGGCAGATTTTGAGATAGAAAATTTTGTAAAAAATATTTTAACACTTGTAAAAATTCCACAAAAATATGTTTTATCATTTTACTTGATAACTAAACTTGTGATAAAAATTTCAAGACATATATCAAACATATCAATTCATTTTTGTGTCTTGCCAATTTTATCAAAAATAAAACTTGTATTTTTATCAAACTAGATTTTTCCAAAACATGAATAGGAATGTCAAAATAAGTTTGTCTATAAGTTAAGCATGTATGTATAACTAGAAAACATCTACTATACATATTAATCATGAAAACTTGTTTTGAACAAACTATTCATGAAATCAATATCAAAAACCAACCCATGTGTATTTTGTGCACTTGAGCATATCAACTAAACTAAGCTTTACAAATGGATCTACAAGTCACTAAACTAAACCTATGGATACCTAAGTCTTCTTGACGATCTTCATCTTCAAGTAGACTAGCTCCCAACGCGATCCACCGAGTGCAAAGGTATGATCTTTAAGCTTTGGCACCGGAATCACCATGATAAGCTTCCAAACATCTTGTTGAAGCTAATCACCAACACTAATAACTTGCTAATGATCTGAAACTTAGAAACACAAGATTATTAGTAAACATAACTACATGAGTGAGTCATCATCAAAACTAGAGTGGAAGGCCTTTGGGCCAACATCTAAGTCATATGGCATAATCATAATAATCAATAAAACAAGATATGCTATAAATCGATGAACATGAAAAGCATGCAAATATAAACGGGAGTTAGAGATCGATA
Source organism: Agave tequilana (assembly GCA_038442645.1). NCBI lineage: Eukaryota > Viridiplantae > Streptophyta > Magnoliopsida > Asparagales > Asparagaceae > Agave > Agave tequilana. The sequence continues at coordinate 128,096 of JAVJIF010011856.1, read as the reverse complement.
CCAAAACCGATGAAGGCACCTCTCTAGTTCTCCAAACCAAGGTGGTCCTCCCACCAAAATTTCCTTGAAAGTGATGCATCCAAATAGTCCTCATGAAGCACGGAACGCATCCACCTCAAGATACTGCAATTCTCACGTTATGCGAGAGTCCACACCTACATCAAACATAATAGGGGTGGTCTTTGGTACCTATATCCTTTTGGGTCCATGGAGGTTAGTACCTTTCCTAACCCAAACAAATTTAGTTGCTAAATTTGAATCATGTAAACGATCATAGCAAAATTTAGCAAGGTGGCCCTTATGTCCACAATGTGTACAAGTGTACACATGAGCATACATGTGATGGGTGTGATCGTGAGGAGCATGTGTATGCCGTGTATGGTGTGATGCATAATAGGAACTTGTTTCTTTCGAAACAAAGATTCCAACCGTGTATGATTCATGGCACAATGGCTCAAGGTGGAGCCCAAACAATCCACACTTTTTTCAAATCATTTATATCATTTTTAATACTAGAAGATAAAGTGGAGCATGCAATAGGTGTGCTAGGTAAGGCTACACTAGCATGACAAACATGTGAATCTATATCATTTTGTAGAGATTTATTTTTATTTAACACTAAATATAATTCTTTTGAAATAAACTCAATTTCATTTTTCAAAGAATGATTGTCCTTTAAAATAAAATCTAATTTTGAAGATAAGACCTTATTGTTTTTCACAACATCATCACAATCATTTTTACTTTTCAAAAATTTATTTTCCTTTATGGCAAGGTCTAGTTGAGATTTAAGTGAGTCACGTTTACTACAAATCTCTTCCTTCTCTTACAAAATCAAATCAAATTTTGAACACAAATCCTTATATTCTTCTTTTAGTTCAAAATTCTTCTTTTTCAAAAGATCATGTTTTTCCAAAAAAATTTCAAACTTTGTAGCAAGTTCCATATTCAAGGTTTGTACTTCTAAACACCCATAGCAATAGGAACTAGTGCTAGCATCTAGTTGAGTTTCCAATTGTACCTCAAGGGAGTCATTCCCTTGGACCATGAGGCAACGCTCGTCGGACTTGTCTCTCCTAGATCTCCTCATCTTATCGATGATCTTTGGTAGCTCAGGAGAAGTTAAAATGCTTCATACTATAAAAGCCGAATCATAGTGAGTAAATCTTTGGTAGCTCAGGAGAAGTTAAAATGCTTCATACTATAAAAGCCGAATCATAGTGAGCAAACACAAGTAATATACATTGGCCTTTTTATATTTGCTATCATTGGGGTAGGATTCCTTGGTAATGGCTTGATAAACTTTATATCCTAATGCTTTCAAATGACAACTCATCTTGACCTTTCAAATATCAAGTCTATAAATATCAAACATAGGAGGGCTATCCAAGAGTGCAAACTATATGTGTGCAAGTGCAAATGCAAATGATAGATTAGCAAACCAAGATCTCACTCCTAGGTGGTTAAACCTAATATCAGGAGCGTAGGCTCTGATACCAATTGAAATACCTAGAGGGGGGTGAATAGGTGATAATGCTAATCTAATGAACTAAATGCGGAATTTAAAAATTAATTACAATAACACTTAATACAACCAACGAGTGTAGCCGAATTTCCGGTGAAGGGCTCTGGACTAACTCCTCTTGATTCCTCTGAATAAGAGTTGAGGCGCTATGTAAAGCTCTCGTGGTTAAGTATAAGTGAGGCACACAAACACACAAGCATGTATATGATATAGCAATATGAATCAATGCACAAAGTAGAGAGAGAAAGTAAGAGTCAATGGATCAAGCGCAAACAAGATTTGTTTCGAGGTTCGAGCACCCAACTCTACATCCTCGCCTTTACCCAGAAGGATTTCGAATCCACTAGCTTGTCCACACAGGACTCCCATGTAAGATCACCTAGAGGGGGGGTGAATAGGTGATAGCTAATCTAAAGGTCACTTATGAACAAATAATGCGGAATTAAAACTAAGTTGACCAAATTAAAATTCTTTTAATTTAACACTTATGTATAACCAAGAGTGTTGCCGAATTCCCCTTGCGAGGCTCTGGACAAGCTCCTCTAGATTCCCCTTGAATGGGTTGAGGTACCGCGTTGGCTCTCTTGGTTGAATACTAGTGTTAACAACAATCCCAAGCAAGTATGTATATCAATTATGAGCACAAGGGAATATATCATGCATATATAGGATGAACACAATAGATTGAATGCAAGATATAAAATAGAGACAAAGAGAGAGAGAGAAGAGTAAGCAATCGCAAACACAAAGGGTTTGTTTCGAGGTTCGAGCACACTTGCTCTACATCCCCGCCTTCGACACACGAAGGGTTTCCACTATGCAAGATCCCAATGGATCTCTCCTCGGTGCCGTACACCTACAAACCCTCGGACTCCCAAGTCCCTTACACACGCAAGCCCCCTAAGCTTGCCGAGGCCGCACCTCGAACCACCAAGAGTTCACAACCGAACTCCAACCACAACGAGCACACTTGCCCGCTTCCTCAAAGTACAAAGAAAGGATCTCTTTGATGATCACAACACTTGATCACCTAAAGAGCACTCTCACTACAACACACCTATAGGAATATCTAGCAATGGAAAGCTCAAGTGTGGTGTGAGAAAAGCAAGGAAAGACTATGGTGAAAAACTCAAAGAATCACTTAACACTCTCTTGATAAAAACTCTTCCTTTTGATTGGAAGTATTTACACTTAAATCTTGTGGAGAAACTCTTCTAAAAGTATCAGAAAACTGCTCAAGAAATCTCCAAAATCTTAACCTCAAAACAATTGACAAAACCCCTTTTTATAGGCTGCCAGAAAATAGAGCCGTTGGGGCTGTGTCAGTGCTGTCGGTCGACCGCCGGTCGACCGCCAACGGTCATTTTTCTGACCGTTGCAGCCACCGGTCGATCGGCTCGGTCGACCGATAACCTGGAATGAACTGTCGGTCGACCTATCGGTCGACTGGACATTTCCAGAGAGCAAACTCTCTTGGTCGGTCGACCGACCCGGTCGACCGGCCACTGTGCTGACAACGTGCACAGGGCTGTGCACATCGGTCGACCGGTCCGGTCGACCGACATGGCCTGTCAGCCAGTCTCCAGGTCTGAAAACAGGATTTAAAAATCTTTTATAAAATCCTAAAAATACATAGAAATTCTACAAAAATAGTTTTACCAATATACTTGAAAGAACAAACATGCTTGCACAAAATCAAGACATGTTATAGATGTTTTGGTCTATTTTTGTAACTTGGAAATATTAGCTCAATAACCAAAATGTATTTTTCCAAAACATGTTTTTCCAAACTTGTTTTTCTAAATCTTCATCAAATACAAAAACAAGATATTTGAGTTCATTTAAAAGCATAGTGTGTATGGATATGATCCACTACACAATCAATAAGAAATATCTATGTTTTGATCATAAAGCTCTAAACTTGGTTAAGGTTTGAAAAGATATATATATGATAGAAATACCAAACCCAAAGTTTTTATATTTTGTCTCAAAGAAAATCTTTTACTAAATAAAAATTCTTTTCTAAAAAGAAATCTTTTATGAAATCAATTAAATCAAGAGTTCTATCAAGAGTGTGTGTGTGTGATATAACTTGAGCAATCCACCAACTATCTATCCTTTACATTTTTACTAAAACAAAAATACAAATTCTATACCTAGACCCAAGTCTTCAACTTCTTGAAGTCTTCACTTGAAGGCTTCTCATCTTCTTGACTTGGTCCAAATGCAATCCACCGAGCTCATCTCTAGATGTGTTCTTGATGCATAGGCTCGTGAATCAACCGGTGCTAGCTTCCAACTTGACTTTAAATCCTTTGTTGAACTATGCACCTACTAAGATCTTGATCATGAATCTGTCACTAATTAAACACAAGATCATTAGTAACTATAACTACATGAGTTGATCATCATCAAAACTAGGGTGAAGGGCCTTTGGGCCAACAATCTCCCCCTTTTTGATGATGACAAAACTCATGGAGTTATATATGCATGGATTAAAGTAAAGCTTCAAAGAAGCTCCCCCTTAACTCATGCATAATAAATAAGCAATAGATATTCAATGAAGCACTTAAAAATGTATGCAAATGAATGCATGTAAAACAAAACAAATCTTTTATTTCTTGTGATGCATGAGTAAAAGCACAAGTCAAAATCTTTCTCTCCCTTAAGTAAGGAACAAATACTTCTCCCCCTTAAGGAAATCATGCATATAACTCAAATACTTCTCCCCCTTTTTGTCAATCATCAACAAAGGGTTCAAAGTTCAAATCATCAAACAAATTTTCTCCCCCTTTTTGTCAAAAATAAGGAAATCAAGGAGGGTAAAATACAAATCAATCAATAAAATTTATATGCGATATAAATTCATGAAGAGGAAGACGTTAAGTTAGCTTCCCGACACATATACATTACATGAAAGAGGGATGACAAGCCCTAATTCACATAACGTATAATATGTCATGCATAAGAGGAGATGTGAAGCTCCCCTACACACGTATATCATGAAAAGAAGAGTTGTCAAGCTCCTCAAATTATAATATACTCAACATGAATCTATATGTAGAAGAGATGTTAAGCTCTCCTTGCATATAGGAAATACAAATCAAAAAAAATTTTGAATTTTCTTTATAAAATAAATTTTGAATTTTTCTTAATAACAACAAATTTTGAGATATCAATTGTAAAATAATCAATTTTGAATTTTTTTTGAAACCAATTTCAAAACACAATGCATAAGCTTATTATGAAATACCAATTTGAAATCTAATTAAGCTTAGCATCAACAATCTTTGTGCTTTAAAGGAAATACCACTTGTAAAATAAGCACAAATAGATAACATATATGTATGACAAGATAATACCAATAGAAATTGATATAATTTGAAGGCATTCATACATACAATCAAAATATGGATATACACAACATGAAGTCATATTGATACCAATTGCAAATAACCAATGATACCAATTGAAAAGTAAGCATAAGTGTATACATCATATAATCTACCATATGAAGAATTCGAACTAGTTAAATGAACTTGTTTTAAGAACTAGTACGAGATCCTTCCATCAAGGAATAAGTTAAAAAGTTTTTCATGAAAGATCAATGAAACACAAGGCACTAAAAACACTCTATCTATAAAGTCCAAATTCAAAAAAATGAGTGAACTAGTGTTATGTGGAACATGGCATCATGAAAAATAGCAATAAAACTCAATATTCCTTCAAATCATAAATTTTGAATTCTTGAAATCCATCACAAAAAATTTTATTGTACCAATTTTAAAAACACAAAATTTTATAAAAACAAAATTTATATTTCAAGATATATGTATGTTTTGTCAAGACATTAAGTATACATACATATCCCTAAAATACAATTGAGTCCATATAAGTAGATTTGCATTAAAGGCAAATGACTCAAGAGGTATCCATGTATATCTTAATGTTTTGACAAGACAAGCATATACATGAAATGAAAGGCACATGGTCAAATCACAAGTCCAAAATGGGAATACAAGTTTGAAGATGTAATTATCATCAAAACTAAGCAATACAAGCACATCTAATGGGTTCAAATAGGCATTCAAGCACAAATATAAATAGATTTATTTGTAGCCCATAATATGTACAAGTATAAATCCTAGTGTTGTTAAAGGTTAACATTCAAACTAATATTCAAATCATGAAGCATCAAATAAATTTTGAGAATATAAAAGAATTTATCCATAAAATCAAAAATAGGATCATGTGCAATACTTGAAGAATAGATAACTAGTTTAAATGAATTTTTGACAAACTAGTTAAAGATCCTTCATAATAAAAAATCATATGTTTTTCATGAATAATACTAAATACATAAAAGTTCAAGCACTCATATTCCATAAAGCTCAACATATATATTTTCTTAAAGATTGAGTGTTCAAAGGTTATGTAAATAGTATCTACATGAAAATAGTCATTGAAGCCCAAAACGATCATAAGTCAAATTTTTAACAACAAATCATGAAAAATCATTTTTCACTAAAATCAACAATTTTCATGGTATATGTATGGTTTATACAAATCTAACAATATGCATACATATCCCAAATATTAAAAGAGTCTATTAAATGTTTGCATGAAGGCAAGAGACTCACGGGTATACATGTATATTTATTAGATTTGAATTAAACACCCATATACATGAAGTAAATCACTAAAATAGGTAAAACATGTATAAAAGAGAATCATCAAAACTAGTCTTATACATATGCATAAAGTGGATACAAGTGAGCATGAAGTTCAATCATATATGAGTCAATTGTATTTCACTATACATCTATGTATGAATACAAGTTTTGAAATATTCTACATCTAAGCATGTAAATACCACATGAAGCACATGAAAAATCTTAAAACATGAACATGCTATGAATATGATAAAAGTATAAAGCATGTACAAAAAAATAGGAGTTTAGAAGTTGTTACCACTACAAAGCTCCAAGTATGGTGGTCTTTTCCACCAAAATTCCTTGATAGCAATGCATCCAAAAGTTTGTCCATCATGTTCATTGCATTCGCTACCAAGGCACCATCCCTCTCACGTTTTGTGAGAGCCTCCACCTATATCAAAATCAAAGGGTGGGGGTTTTGGTACCCATGTTTTCTTGGGTCCTTTGGGGTTAGCATTGTTGTAAGGAACCCAAAATCTATTATACTTAGCAAAATATAAATATGGTTTCTTATCAAAACAATATCTTGCTAGATGGCCTTTGCGGCCGCAATGTGTACAAATGTACACCTTAGCATGATGCTTATGAGTGTGATTGTGATCGTGATGTGCACCATAAGCATGAGCATGATGAGTATGATGATGTGCATGAGCATGAGGAACTTGTTTCTTTTGAAACAAAGATTCCAACTTAGAATGATTGAATGCACATGTGCTCAAATTAGAGCTCAAATTATCAATTTTATTTTTCAAATTTTTAATCTCATTAGTTGTGGCATGTAAAGCATGGTGAGATAAAGAATCATTTTTCTTTTTCTTTTGAAAAACATTATCCTTTTCTTTTTCAACAAATTTTCTTTTTAAAGATTTATTTTCTTGTAAAATACTTTCTTTTTGTTGTTCCACCATAGCAATATCATTTTTCAAAATATTGTTCCCTTCACAAAGATCATTCAATTTTGAAAATAAGGAAACATTCTCATTTTTTAAATCTTTATTTTCTTTTTCTAAGCATGCAATCTTAGATCTAAAAGAATCATTTTCTTTAAGCATGCAATCAAATTTCTTTTTTCAACTTTTATTATCTTTTCTAAGCATGCAATGTTATCTCTAAATGAGTCATGTTCTTTATGCATGCAAGCAATTTCCTTTTCAAATTTTTATTATTCTTTTTAATCATGTCATATTTTTCAAGTATAAGATGACAAAAGGTAGTGAGCTCATCATATGACATGTTCTCATCATCGGATTCGGAATTTACCTCAAGGGGGTTATCCCCTTGGACCATAAAGCATGTGTTGGAGGTGTTGCTTCCAACGTCCGAATCGCTCCCGGCATAATATAGATCCTTTTCGCCAAGGGAGGTGATGATGTTCCAAGCTACAAAAGCCGAATCAATATTAGCAACCCTAAATAAGTAATCATCATTTAGGGTACTCTTCAAAGCATTTAGGGCTTTTGCATTAGCCTCAATGTTCTTACCATTTAAGCAATATTCTTTATTATTTGTGGCAAGATATACACTAAGGCCAAGTCCTTTGAGGAACAAAGACATCTTAACCTTCCAAATTTGGATGTTAAGAATGTCAAAGGTGGGTGGTGACATGAAGTCCATAGTGTGTGTACAAATAAAGTGATTAGCCTAAAAGGAGGATCTTTAACTCTTAGGTTGTTAGACCCAATATCAAGAGCACTAGCTCTGATACCAATTGTAAGATCACCTAGAGGGGGGGTGAATAGGTGATGGCTAATCTAAAGGTCACTTATGAACAAATAATGCGGAATTAAAACTAAGTTGACCAAATTAAAATTCTTTTAATTTAACACTTATGTATAACCAAGAGTGTTGCCGAATTCCCCTTGCGAGGCTCTGGACAAGCTCCTCTAGATTCCCCTTGAATGGGTTGAGGTGCCGCGTTGGCTCTCTTGGTTGAATACTAGTGTTAACAACAATCCCAAGCAAGTATGTATATCAATTATGAGCACAAGGGAATATATCATGCATATATAGGATGAACACAATAGATTGAATGCAAGATATAAAATAGAGACAAAGAGAGAGAGAAGAGTAAGCAATCGCAAACACAAAGGGTTTGTTTCGAGGTTCGAGCACACTTGCTCTACATCCCCGCCTTCGACACACGAAGGGTTTCCACTATGCAAGATCCCAATGGATCTCTCCTCGGTGCCGTACACCTACAAACCCTCGGACTCCCAAGTCCCTTACACACGCAAGCCCCCTAAGCTTGCCGAGGCCGCACCTCGAACCACCAAGAGTTCACAACCGAACTCCAACCACAACGAGCACACTTGCCCGCTTCCTCAAAGTACAAAGAAAGGATCTCTTTGATGATCACAACACTTGATCACCTAAAGAGCACTCTCACTACAACACACCTATAGGAATATCTAGCAATGGAAAGCTCAAGTGTGGTGTGAGAAAAGCAAGGAAAGACTATGGTGAAAAACTCAAAGAATCACTTAACACTCTCTTGATAAAAACTCTTCCTTTTGATTGGAAGTATTTACACTTAAATCTTGTGGAGAAACTCTTCTAAAAGTATCAGAAAACTGCTCAAGAAATCTCCAAAATCTTAACCTCAAAACAATTGACAAAACCCCTTTTTATAGGCTGCCAGAAAATAGAGCCGTTGGGGCTGTGTCAGTGCTGTCGGTCGACCGCCGGTCGACCGGCCAACGGTCATTTTTCTGACCGTTGCAGCCACCGGTCGACCGGCTCGGTCGACCGATAACCTGGAATGAACTGTCGGTCGACCTATCGGTCGACTGGACATTTCCAGAGAGCAAACTCTCTTGGTCGGTCGACCGACCCGGTCGACCGGCCACTGTGCTGACAACGTGCACAGGGCTGTGCACATCGGTCGACCGGTCTGGTCGACCGACATGGCCTGTCAGCCAGTCTCCAGGTCTGAAAACAGGATTTAAAAATCTTTTATAAAATCCTAAAATACATAGAAATTCTACAAAAATAGTTTTACCAATATACTTGAAAGAACAAACATGCTTGCACAAAATCAAGACATGTTATAGATGTTTTGGTCTATTTTTGTAACTTGGAAATATTAGCTCAATAACCAAAATGTATTTTTCCAAAACATGTTTTTCCAAACTTGTTTTTCTAAATCTTCATCAAATACAAAAACAAGATATTTGAGTTCATTTAAAAGCATAGTGTGTATGGATATGATCCACTACACAATCAATAAGAAATATCTATGTTTTGATCATAAAGCTCTAAACTTGGTTAAGGTTTGAAAAGATATATATATGATAGAAATACCAAAACCCAAAGTTTTTATATTTTGTCTCAAAGAAAATCTTTTACTAAATAAAAATTCTTTTCTAAAAAGAAATCTTTTATGAAATCAATTAAATCAAGAGTTCTATCAAGAGTGTGTGTGTGTGATATAACTTGAGCAATCCACCAACTATCTATCCTTTACATTTTTACTAAAACAAAAATACAAATTCTATACCTAGACCCAAGTCTTCAACTTCTTGAAGTCTTCACTTGAAGGCTTCTCATCTTCTTGACTTGGTCCAAATGCAATCCACCGAGCTCATCTCTAGATGTGTTCTTGATGCATAGGCTCGTGAATCAACCGGTGCTAGCTTCCAACTTGACTTTAAATCCTTTGTTGAACTATGCACCTACTAAGATCTTGATCATGAATCTGTCACTAATTAAACACAAGATCATTAGTAACTATAACTACATGAGTTGATCATCATCAAAACTAGGGTGAAGGGCCTTTGGGCCAACATCCCACACAGGGAACCTCCACTGAGGATTTGGGGCAATACAATAACTTGGAGTACCCAACTCCTCTCGTTACAACCACAACCTCTCACTAGAGGCTAAGCACCAAGCCAATAAAACTATCACCTCACAACTTGAGGGATAAGCACAAAGCTAAATAAGGATCACCTCACAACTTGAGGGATACAACCCAATTGCACAACCTCCTCAACACTATGAGGGAAAGGCACAAAGCCAAGCAATAATTAGGGTTTACAACTTGGTGATCAAAAGATCACAAACCAATCTCTTTTTCTCACAAACACAAAGATCTTATAGATAGGATAGAATGAAGCTCAAGTGTGTGAAAAACTAAAGGAATGGAAAACAAATACTAAAAGAAAATCCTTGGGAAAAACTGAAATTAAGATAAAGAAGTTGAATCAAAAACACTTTTCCCAAAAACACTTTTCTTTGATTTTCCAAACCCTAGAAAAACACCAAATAGATTGTAAAGATTTGAGCCCAAAAACTTCTTTTTGATTGCTGTGAAAACACTAGAGAGTAAGAAAAATTAGCTCAAAAATTCTTGAAGAAAACCTCTTTCCAATAACGTATATATAGCCCCTTTTCAAAACTAGCCGTTAGCAGCAATTAAGGCCAGATTTGACCTTCTGGTCGACCGGCCAACGGTCGATTTTTGACCGTTAGCTGCTACCAGTCGACCGCCCGGTCGACCGGGCCCTGAACCAGAGAGCAACAGCTCTCTGCCCGGTTAACCGCCTGGTCGACCGGAGCAACCCGAGAGTGGGTTGCTTTCAGTCGGTCGACCGCTTGGTCGACTGGCTTAATGGGCAGGCCAGCGTGAACATTCTTGTGCACGTCGATCGACCGGTCCGGTCGACCGACTCTGGATCCGGTCGACCGCCAGAGCCTGGCAGGCTATATTATGGGACAGAATACTAAGGTTTTTAATGTCTTAAAAATTCTCATAAAATCTCTAAAATTTCACAAAAATAGTTTTATCATTATCCATTGAAATACAAACTTGTGTGAAAAATTTCAACACAAATTTCAAACATTTTGAACCATTTTTTTATTAAGGAAATTTTGCCGAAAACTAAAACCCGTATTTTTCCAAACTTAGATTTTTCAATTGGAAATCTGATTTTTCTAAAACTCATTCAAATACAAAAACATGATACTTAAACACTTTTAGGCATGTTGCATATGGACATAAGTCAAATATACATGAAACATATACATATCCATGTTTTTTACTTTAATTCAAAAATATGTTTTGCTAAAAATACCAAAACACCAAACTCATGAAATAGACTATCAAACTAAGTTTGTTTAAATAGATGAATCATGTATATATATATATATATATATATATATATATATATATATATATATATAACACATCTAATATACATAAAAACATGTAAACTTATTTTGATACTAATCTATTCATGAAAACCAAGATCGGTTAAACCAATCAAACCGAAAACCCGAATCCAAAGCATGAAATGTGTGTGTGTTGTGAACTTGAGCATATCACACTATTCTAATCTTTACAAATGGATCTAAACACAAAACTAAACTAGGTACCGAAGTCTTCTTGATGAACACGTCTTCAAGCCGATTCGATCCAAACCGTGATTCACCGAGCTTGACTCTAATGAGTGCTATATATGATCTTGTCGCTCGGGCTCTTGAATCACCATATGAATAGCTCCAAAACACCTTTGTTGAAGCTAGTCACCTACTAACATCTTGATTAGAGGTCTGAAACTAAAATCACAAGATTATTAGTACACATAACTACATGAGTTAATCATCATCAAAACTAGAGTGGAAGGCCTCTGGGCCAACACCCGAATTTATAACCCACGTGCGAGAAGAAGATAAAGTAAAACAAGCTGTACAGTTATCGGTTTGGGCTAGAGTAGATGTGAAGGAAGATGACATCTGGGCAGTATGAAATTGTTAGAAATATCTGAAACTATTAGTGTGTATACTCCTTGTCTGTCATATTAACCTACTGTGTTTTAATTTGATGATAACAACTCATTAAGCTACTTATGCACTTACAGCTCCTATTCTAGTTTTCTTGTGTTTTGATTTAGGTCAAAGCACTAATCCTGAAAATTAGATGGATTAGAGCTCATATTGCAAAATCATAAAGGAAGTAGTGGCAAATATCTTGCTCAAGCTACTCAATTTATCAAGTCAAATCAATTGGAGCTAAAGTTGTGGGCCAGAGATTGCTATATCTATTTAAGATTATTATGTGAGGTAAGAAGAACTAAGGCAAGAATTTAATGTGGTACTAGATTTCATATTCATACTTGTGCATATATGTTTCAATTTGATTTCAAGTCTGATTTCCTTCAAAATTGAAATGCCCAAAAGATTTTAGATTGTATTTAAAATATTTATTTGGACACATATACTTTCATTTTATGCTTATTAGAATTTATACAAATTATTTCACATTTTTTCAAAGGTCTTTAAAATGTGTTTTGTGAGTTTGGAGTTTTTGGATCGATCACTAGAACATGTGGATCGACCCATTGGTATCACTGGCGTATGGCAGCAGAATGAGCGATAATTTGATCGACCGCTAACACTTTGCAGTCGACCCGAAGTGGGCTGAGTGGTTTAAGATCCACACAGGTTGACCGCCACTTCATCTGCTGAAGCTCAGTGCTCTAAGGAAGGGGCCGGATCGATCACCACTTCATCCATCGATTCGTGCGCTGATCCCAGAGTTGCACCTCAACTCTCTGTTTGGCTCGGGTCGACTGCCAGGTCGACTGCCTAGTGCAGAAGTCCAGCTTTGGACTTTTTTGCCATCGAGTGCTAGTTTGACCTGGTTTTCGCAAATTTTGAAAAAGTGAGAAAAATTTTGAAAATACTTTTCTATTTTTTATTTTATATAAAATACAAGTCAAACCAATAATACATAATTTTTTGACTGTTGAAATTTTTGCATTGCAAACGGATCGATTGTTGGGTTGCCTGATGGGCTTCAATTTTGAAATTGGTTTTAGCTCGTTGTGACAACAGATTGTTCGAAGCACCTTGGCGGTCGACCGGCTGTACACAATTTCGAAATTGTGAGAAGATTTGAGCTTCAATTTTTGGGCTAAACTTGTTTTCTTATCTTCTCCTGCCTATAAATGTTAGTTTACTCTATTCTCTTATGAACTCAACACAATCAACTGTCACATTCAAAGAGATTTTAAGCAAATACTTTTAAGAGCTTATTTTTCCATACTATTCAAAAATTCAAAGAGTGATTCTTGTGCTTTTAAGTTCTTTTGATTGAGAAAATTGTTTCATACATTATTCTTTTTCAATCATTTTCAAAGTTCTCAAAGATCTAATCTACATATTTCATCTTGATTATTCATTCATCTAGATCTATAGTGTCAATTTAAACTTGATTTTATTTTTCTTGCTATTAGAGCCTTAAATTTGTAATCTTTCTTTGTTATATGGGCTTAATTGGTTCTCATCTTGTTATAGAGTAAATCTATATTGTGGTATCTTGTTGTGAGAAAATTCAACTACTTGTGAAGTGGTTTGGTGAAAGCTCTAGGCTTCTACTCGTAAAAAAGTCGGTAAGGTCTATACTTCTACCCGCAAAGGAAGCAAGTGTAAAGGTCCAGACTTCTACCCGAAAATGAAGTTAGTTGTAAAGGTCTATGATTATACTTGAAAAGAAAGCAACCAATTGAAAATTGTGTTGAAATCCTAGAGAAGAGGCATCTAGGTAGTGAAGTAGGCCAGTTAGTGACCGAATCACTATAAATCGCGTGTCGACTCTTCATTGCTCTCTCTCTTACTCTTCCTCTCTTTTACTTACTTTATTTCTATTACATTGATATTATTTTATTTCTTGTTATAAATATATTGTTTCATCCAATCAAAAGTGGGTATTAGTTGTTTAAAATTGATTGCACCCCAAAGGATTGCCATATTGACTTTCATGTCATACTCTAAAATCTCTTCAACTGATCCTCCCAAATTTTCAAGCAAACAATCCTCTCAGAATCTTAACACCCAATAAATAAACACAACAAACGATGCTCTCTTGAGATCTAATACCCAAGCAAACGATCCTCCGTCAGAATCTAAATACCCAACAAATAACTCAAACAAACGATCCTCCATTAGGATCTAAAGCAACTCATACAAAATCACCAAACTCTCACGTATTCAAAAAAAATACATAACCTTAAAAAGAGAATAACCTAAAAACTCTAAACCTCCACTTTCCCCCTTCTTTCCTTTCTTTGTTATTTACTGGTTACTGTTCATGTGAACATAACGCGATGGTACTGTTCATCGTGAACAGTAAAAAAAATTTTAACAAATTTGAAAGAAAGAAAACTACAAAGAAGTGAAAAGGAAGATGAAGAAGAGAAAACATTGATGGTGACCCGTTGATAGCAAGTGAAGATGACTTTGAAGGTTCTGAAGGTTAGAGAACCTTAAGGCCCTGATATCATGAGAAGATTTAGATTATTGAAATTAGAGAGTCAATAAGTTTTCTCTTTGTATACTTATTTATAGGCAAATACAAGTACAACTCTTAATAAGAATAAGACTCTTAATATCATGTAGTAATATGACTCATAATTAAGTAACTACTTTTAAGTACATAATGACTCCTAAATGCATAATGATTCCTAATTACGGGGTGTTAGGACAAAGGCTCAATAACTTTGATGGATATTAGGCTAATAGTTATGAAATCCAATATGACCCAAAAGAGGAATCCACTCACGGAGTCTTGGGTCCAGTCTTATTTAATCATATGTCCATCTCTTTCCTTTTGCAATGTGGGACTAAAGCCCATCTTGCCTTTGTACCTCTTTTTTCCTTCTTAATATGAGTGTTTGTGAGTTGTATTTGAGTCACAAATCAACCATCTCCAACTTGACTCGTATCCGGCAAGGATCAAACTGGAGAACCCAAGTTTAGAGATTGACTGTCACAATCTCCACCTTGAAGTGTGTTATGTCACATACTTGTGAGTATGCTCTGAAACTTGTATCGCAGTACGAGTTAAATCTTTCACAATCACCACCAATTGTGTAAACTGTAACTTTATTAACTATAGCACCCACCAAGGCATAGAACCGCTAGCCCGCTAACATCATTGTACAACTTTATATTATGACAAGGACCCACTATAACATCAGTTACATCCACGCCTGTAGTATAATGCCCACTCCATGCTTGTATGGTAGCCCAAGAGTTTACCAGGGCTCTTACATCATTTGTTAGGACAAAGGCTCATTAGCTTTGATGGATACTAGGCTAAAGTCATGAAACTCAATTTGACCCAAAAGAGGATCCCCTTATGGAATCTTGGTTCAATCTTATTTAATCATATGTCCATCTCTTTCTTTTTCCAATGTGGGACTAGAGTGCCCCTTGCCTTTTGTACCTTGCCTTTTGTACCTATTTTGTCCTTCTTACCATGAGTGTGTATGAGCCGAAGTCGAGTCACATATCTTAAAAGAGGGAGGGGTAAAAATGGCAAATAAGTCCAAGGAATTGGTGTGAGAATGATGACAAACATAACTAGATGGTCTGAGTGTTCTGGTATTACTGAAAATAAAACTTTTGCTAGAAAAAAAAAATTCACCATTAGATCAGCATATTTCAAGAATTAATTTTTCTCAAGGATTTGTGGTCAGTGTTTCATATGCCTCACAATCTCATGGTGGCAAATAAGAGTATACTTGTGTAGTTGCATACAGAGATGGTGTACAAAAGTGGGGGTTGGGATTCTAAGATAGTCTGCCCATTCAAACATTACCCTGTTCTAACTTCAGGAAGTTAAATCATTTAGAATATTTATATACCCAAGAGAGGGGATTGTTTGATTAATCTGTAATCTACAGCTAAAGAGGAACGTAGATTTTATAATTCTCTCTTATTTGTGTTGGCAACATCCTGAAGAAGGCTGTTTGGGTTGGTTGTAAGTGGTGCTGCTGCAGCCCCACTTAACTTTCAATGCACATCTCATATTTGGTTGGTTAGGCCTACAACTTCGAAGTTGTAGCCAAGTAGTCGCAAGTGGTGCTGCAGCCAATTGACTGCAGCACCAATTACAACATCTTAAGTGGGTGATAGCCTCTCCATTTGACTCATAAACATAGCAACACTACTTGTAACAAACCATACATTGAAATTATATTTGCAGCAACACTACTTATGACCAAATTAAAATACTCACTTTTCACTTGCCACCCTACCAAACACAACACTACTTACTGTTGATGCAAGTGCACCAGCAACCATCTGAACCTCCGCATTTGAGAAGGCACTTCCATCAACCAATCCAGATTGACCATGTTCTGGTTTCTGGTCACATATTTGTAGTTTATGTCTAAGAAATGGTGCTCAAAAGTTAAAAGTTTTCTTCATGTTACTGTTAGCACAAGTATCCTCCATTGCTATTAAAGTCCCTCCCACTACATCAAAACTCCGAAGTTGTGGTGAAGGTTGGGAGTATAATAATAAAATAACACACTATAATGTGGTATCAAATGCCCTTGCCCTCCTCTCAGTGACTCTGATGTTCACCATGTCTATATCGCAGTACAATTTGTTGACACATAAAATTCTCCCCGTTACTGCTTCCACGGTTTCATCATACAAACATTCCCATCATGGATGATCTTTCGTCATATTACCTCTTTTCACCTATTGTTGTCACCTAGGAAGCACAAATGCTTCAAAGTGAGTTTCGTGTCTGCGTTGATACAGACACTTGCATGACACTTGTTGGACACGTACCTAATGCTCCTGGACTATTTTGGATATTTAAAACCCACAAAATTACACATCAGACCCATGTCAAGTTTAAATAAAATAAAGATCACATGTGGGACGCTTTGGAGCCACACATTGCTGAAACAAACATGAAAATAAACTTTTTCGACATAAGCAAATACTATGTTAACAGATCTAATCATATCACGAATTAGATGAGGCACTGATTAGATTTTCAGATTTCTTCTCTCTTTTATTTTTATTACTTGATTAGAAGGTGTGGATTTAAGTCACTGAGATTTTATTTTTCTTTTCATTTTACTTCTAATAGAAAACATCCTAGTCACCTATGTGTATTATAGGTATCTTCACACACATCAATCATATCATCATGTTCCCATATCCTAGTTTTTTAGGAATGTGTTGTGTAGCTTTGTCCATGTCCATGCTTCATAGGTTGTCATCACTCTTGCCACATCATCCATTCTATTGGCAATCCTTCTAGGATGAAAACCTTGAAGGTGTTTCTGTAGCTTGAGATACGCAAGGCCGTATTATCTTGAAACTTTGTAGCATTTAGGTCTCTCATACTCTATTCCTTCCACCAGTCAGAGACCGGTGGTCCGCATTAGCATTTTACTTGTGAACCGTAACCATGGGCTTGTTGTTAGAACAACCTGCCAATCTGGTTGCCACAGGGGTAAAAGCTTTCCTGACAGCTTTCCAAGCAACTTAAGTTTGTATTCTTGAGGGTGCTTTCTGTTAACTCTGCTAATGTTGCTCTCAGTATCTTGTTTCTCACTACCTGTCCGAAACCATGATAGCGGAGGTTGGGTTAGGTAGTCTACGACCAGCCTAAAACTTCATTGATCTCTATGAAATGAATCCAAAAGAACATAGGTTTGGGCATAGAGATCCTTAACAGAGATGAATGGATAAAAAGTATTTATTTAACCAGTGTTAAATAGTTGGAATAGAGGCTTTGTTGTTGATGGTGTTTTCTGTTGAAAATGTGGGTTTCATCTTCAATCGGACTTGGTTTGACTGGCATTTTTCGATGTTATGCTTAGATATCCGTGAACCTTCTTCGTCTTGTACATATCCGAACTATATCTTTATATTTGATGAACATTTTAGATATCAGGCACAATTTTTATCAAGTCAAATGGGCCTCTTGCTTAACATTTGGAAGATGAGTAAACAAAATTTTAACTTGGGGCATTATGGCTTTGTTTTAAGGTGCACTCCATCCATTGCAAAAGTCTATAAAAATATTATTGTAATATATGTGAATTTTGAAGTAATTAACCTATTGAAAAGTTGTTACTTCCTCTTATTGTTAGAGTAACTCCTATATAGATATAATACTTTAAGAAATGACAGGCGAGATGTATCTGGAGGCAAAATCATTCATCTACAGCTCTTTGGCTTTGGTCTTGTATAGTTATGAATTTCAATTTTAAAATTTCTGGGGATATATGGTCAAAATGCTTTCACCCCCACTTTATAACTTCACATGGTGCCTGCATTTCACATTATAAAAATGAATAATTCTGGTGTCTCTGCAGTACCTTCTGATATATCTCAGGACCTATCTTGGCAGTTGACACTTCAAAGAACATGGGAAAAGATAATCCATGGAAAAGGTGGTGATCAATTAATAGTTAGCCGTCAATCTCTTCATGTTAGATTTTACATGTCGCAAGTAGTAATCATTTTCATTCATTCTGCCATTCAATTTAAGATAAGCTCATTTCTCAAATTTAAAGCTCATCACACAATGCAGTAGCGTCAGCAGGTTTTCGATTCTTGGGTTTTAGTATATACCTTGTATTTTGATGAAAATGTGAAATAAAACTTACTGAATTATACCTATTTCAAATTTGCCCTCCTGTTTCCATAAACTGTTCTATTAAAACTACTTATTGAGGAGTTATCTATAAACCTTTTTTCTTTGAAAGATTTACAAATAAATAAACTCCTTCATAAGTAGTTTCTGTAGTATCTCCATACAAAAGGAGGATACTGTATGGAAACAGCAATGACTTGAAGAGTTTACATACATCAACAATAACATGTCAACAATTCCTTTGAACAAAAAGAAATTTCTTTACCTTTTTCATGGTCACATTTCATCATAAACCAAACTGGATTTGTGAGGTTTGAAGCACAAGAAGATTAAGGAACCTATGTTAGTTCCTTACCATTTAGTAATTTCATTTCAAGGCTTTATATAAAACAAAAAAATAATAAAAAAAAATCTGGAAATCTGCCCCTCCCCCCTTTGTCTGCAATTTTAATTTTAACTAAGAAATTGAAATGCAGTCATTTTTCCTCCTTTAACCACGCCCTGCTTGTCTCTGTGGCACATTATTTTCCTTAGAGTAGAATGTAATTGATTCCCTGTTACAAATCTATCATCCTCCCTTTATTTTAGCCTCTTTCTTGCTCTTGGAGAATTTTGGGGGTTGCTCCTTGGTCAGCCCCATCATCAATAAGGCAGGTTATCCTACCACAAAATCGCCTTCTATCCGATTATGTTAAGGCCATCTCTCGTCATATGTTACGCTCCTTGCTCAATGATCCCATTGAGAGTGGTTGTGCGAGTTTGTCAACAGGTTATAAAATTTTTGGCGAATGTGTCATGGTTCCTTATGATCCATACCTGAAGTCCATTTTAATGGGTAAACGCTAAGATGATAGTGTCTAACAACTTTTTCTCATAATGTGGTTTCTTATCAAAGCAAGACTCTTATCATAGTTCTAATGTTTAACATCTTCTGAACAGATGCGATTGTCGACAACAGCTCCAAAATTAAGAACCCAATGTGCAAACCATCTTCTGGATTTCTTTGTGAAGATTCTTCACAAAAATGTGATCCTTCGGAAAAATATTCCAGCAGTATAGTCATTCCGTCATTGCCGTTGACAATAAAATGGCTACGAGATTGTGTTAAGGACAACCCTTCCCTCCGACTTCAGGTAAAGACAAATTTTCATGTTACAAGAATCATGACCATCTCTACTATATTAATTGGAGAGTGAGGAGTAGCATTTAGATGTGCGCGACTGTGTGAATATAGAGAGAAATGTTGGATGTGTTTTGAGTTGGAGGGAAAACTTAAGTTTCCCTCTTATTTGACTTTGGTTTTTATCCCACGTTGGATAGGAGATGGGAGATTTGGTAGTATATATACCAACTCCTCTCATGCTTATTGTTATGAGTGTTGGGCCATGGATCACATCCCCACACGCACGCACGCACGCCGAACCGGGCTGGGCCGGGTGCTGGCGGCGCGCGCCCACGACCTGCGGACACGAATACAGTTCGATTCAGGGGCTCTTGAACCTAAATTTTTTTTTCATTTTTTCTTTATCTGCTCACGAACTGCACGATCGTGTGCAAATTTGGAGCGGGACTGTTACAACAGATGAACTCCGAGAATCTATAAATAACTTCTCGAAGTTCAGTCTGTTCACTGGAAAAAATCCTACAATCTCTGTCTCCTTCCTCCAAATTTCTTCATTGCAAATTCTGTTTCGTTTTCTTGGTAATTTTCGGAGCATTTATTTTACATATGGGCAGCGAATTTTCATCTGAGTAGAGGCCTAGCTCTTCGTCCGGGGCTGAGTGTTGGTGATCTACCGGGGGAACTTTTACCGCTAGGAGACGAGGTCATTCTAAGGTCCGGACGAGGGACCGACCATCTATCTTATAGGGCAGTGCTTCTGCACGACTGTCACCCCAGGCCAGCAATTCCTTTCCTTTCAATTCTTTTTTTATTACTTGCATTTTTTAGGACAATTATTTAAATTAGTTACATATTTATAAATAAAATTGTTGCATGTTTTAAGAAAAAAGAAAATATTGTATTGTAACAAACAATCTAGAAGATAGATATTTTTTTGATTTTGATAATTTTCATGCAAATAGAAAATTGTCCCTGCAAGTAAAGATAATTAGTTAAGAAAAAAAAATCTTAAAAAGGAATTTTTTTTATTTTTGCATTCTTACAATTTATTTTTACAAGTTCTTACCTGATTAGTTAAAGGATTTCATTAAACTAGTTCATTACAAAATAGTTTGTAAAATCTTTCTAAATTAGTTAGAACTTATTTTATCTGTTGCAAGAATCTTTCAAATCTAATTTAGTATTTATCTTTTACAAGTTCTTGCATAGTCAATTTTTTGTTCAAATTCTTAGAAGGACATTTCATTGTAAAACGTTATTACAAGATATAAGGAAAATCTTAATAACCTTAATAACTTTATTCATTACAAATCTATTTGTATTAATTATTACAAGGTCAAATCCTTTCATTACAAACTTTTATTTATTGTTTTCTTTTTTAACATCTTATTTAGTGTGTTACGAAAAGAAAATCTTTTATAAGATAATTTAAAGTATTTAAATCTTGTCCTATTTATAAATTCACATTACAAGATTTTACATACATTCATTAGTTAACTAAAATAGAATTGTCTAAATCCTTGCAATTATCTAATCCTTCCTAGTTTATAATTGTATAGTTTAATTGCTTTAAATTTTATAGTCAATTGTTAATTAATTCCTGCTAGTTCATTTATGAAATTTTAATTAGACTTATTGATTAGAAATTTAGAAGTATATTAGTTTAAAAATTGAAATAACCTTTAGAAATCATTATTGTTATAATTTTGAATTAGGAAAATTAAAAGGACAAGTCTATATCTTGTATCTTGTTATATTTTACTTGAATTATTTGGCACATAATTAAAGAAAGATTATACACTATTTATTCTGCAAACCCTAATCTAAAAGCTACCAATATAAACTAAATTCTGACATTATCAAATAATTTTGAAATACAGAATTCAGGTAGCACCATCCCGTCACTATGACTAACCCTGATCATTCCAAGGGTGTCAAACCGGAAAAATGCTCCGGCACATTCTTTAAGAGATGGGCAAACCAGATGAAGTACTGGTTAACCAGTTTAGGTCTTATTTCAGCCATAGATGACACCATTCCTGCACCTTTTCTTAAACCATCATCTATTGGATCTTCTCTTGTTGAAACTCCTCCTACAACTCCTTCCTCCTACATCTATTTGAAACCTGAGGAAATTGACTATCATTGTCTTCATAGAATTCTTAGTGCACTCTTTGATAGTCTATATGATATTTATTATGAATATAAGAGTGTCAAAGAACTGTGGACAGCACTCGAGGATGAATATAGCCTGATGACGATGGAATCGAAAGATTCACTTCCTCCTTCAACAAATTCATGATGACTGATAGTAAATCAATCAATGATTAACTTCATGAATTTTAAGATTATATCCGACATCTTCAATCAAAAGAAAACCAATTCTCTGATGATTACAAGGAGTCATGTCTCATTGATAAACTCTCTCCTTCCTGGTCAACTTTTGCTGGAGATCTCCGTCACAAGAAAGGAGACTTAACCCTCATTCAAGCCTAAAAGCGATTCACATAGAAGATCAGCATAGGTAAAACTCCAAAATCAAGTCAGAAATGAAAACTAAAGTGAACTTGGTTGAGGATAAGCTTAAGCGGAAATTTATGAATCCCAAGGGTAAGAAGTTTAAAAAATCAAATCATTTTCATTCTTCTCCCCATGCAAATTCTTCTTCTTTCAAAGCTTCTCAATCTTCCTCCTTCAAATCCAAAACCTTTGGCCAGAAGACTAATGGAAGATTCTGCTACGTCTTCGGAAGAACGAATCACATGGCGCCTCAATGTTTCAACCGGAAGAAAGAACCTTGCAAAGCTCAACCAAAAGGAAATGGAGGAAATGGCAGACACAAGGTCAACATGGTGGAACTGAACCCCAACTCCTTTAGGTTAGATTCTTCTCTTCCTATTGTCAACTCTATCACCTTCTCCTCGGACTGGTGGTTAAACTCAGGAGCCAATATTCACATCTGTACTGATTGCTCCTGGTTTAAATCCTATCAAGAATAACGTGGAAGAAGCGTGAGCCTGACAGATGACTCCACTAGAGAGATAAAGGGAACTAAACGTATTGATCTAAGAATGACCTCAGGAAAAATTCTGACTCTTCAAGGCGTCCTGCATATACCCACACTTCGGAGAAATCTGATCAGCGAGTCTTCACTTCTTAGAGCTGGCTATAGGATTGTCAAGGAATCCAATAAGTTTGTAATCTCCAAGTCAAATATCTTCGTTGAAAAGGCTTTGTTTGTGATGGCCTTTTTCGTCTCAATGTAATAAATTCTTCTGATAATAAAATTTCTATTCCTGATACTTTGAACATTGAGAGTCTTGTGATATATGGCATGGAAGACTGGGATATGTCAACTTCAATTCTATCAAGAAAATGATTAACTTAAATCTCATTCCTAAATCTTCTTTTGACACAACTTCTAAATGTGAAATATGTGTTCAGGGTAAACATGTCCGAACACCTTTTCACTCTATCACAAGAAATTCTGAACCCCTCGAACTTATTCACAGTGATGTGTGTGACTCGAACAGAGTTCTCACCCGACGTGGTAGAAGATATTTTGTGACATTCATTGATGACTACTCCAAATTCTGTTACACCTATCTTATCAAATCCAAGGATGAAGTTCTCGATTGGTTTAAGGTGTATAAAGTCGAAGTTGAGAACCAATGCGAAAAGAAAATCAAAATTCTAAGATCTGATCGTGGAGGGGAGTATACATCAAATGATATGATAGAATTCTGCCAAGAACATGGCATTATTCATGAGGTAACTGCTCCCTACACACCTCAATCCAACGGTGTAGCTGAAAAAAGAACAGAACACTGATGGACATGGTGAACTGCTTGTTACTCAGCTCATGTGCACCTGAAAATCTTTGGAGTGAAGCTCTCCTTTCTGCCTGTTTTATACTCAATAGGGTTCCCCAAAGAGACTCTGACGTTACTCCATATGAACGTTAGAAAGGAAGAACTCCTAACATTCATTTTTTCAAAGTTTGGAGTTGCCTGACTAAGGTTTCAATACAAGAACCGAAGAAAAGGAAAATTGGCCCCAAGACTGTTGATGCTATATTCATCGGGTATGCACTAGATAGCAATGTTAACCGATTTCTAGTGGTTAACTCTGATATCAGTGAAATATCCAATAACATCATCATTGAAGTTAGGGATGTTGTTTACTTTGAAAACATCTTTCCTTTCAAGTCTAGAATCTCTAGTAATCCTTCTTGCACTCCTTCTACCTCTGATATCCCTTCTTCTAGTTCCGCTCCTATAACTGATTCTGAACCTAGAATGAGCAAAAGAACTAGAACTCTTACATCCTTTGGTGAGGACTTCTTCACCTATCTTGTGGAAGGTGATCCTAACTCTTTCAAGGAAGTAATGGACTCCTCTGAATCTCCTTTCTGAAAAGAAGCCATTGACAGTGAGATTAAGTCCATAATGGAGAATAACACTTGGATTCTCACTGACCTTCCTCCAGGATGCAAACCTGTAGGTTGTAAATAGATCTTCAAGAAGAAACTCCGACCTGATGGCACTGTCGACAAATACAAAGCCAGATTAGTTGCCAAGAGTTTCATCCAACAAAAGGGTATTGACTTCTTTGATACATATTCTCCTGTTGCCAGAATCTCCTCTATCAGAATCCTTCTAGCACTTGCATCAATTCATAACATGTCCATTCACCAAATGGATGTCAAGACTGCTTTCTTAAATGACAATCTTGAAGAAGAGATCTATATGGACCAACCAGAAGGATTCATTACCAAGGGACAAGAAAACAAAGTGTGCAAACTTGTGAAGTCATTGTATGGACTTAAACAAGCACCTAAATAATGACATCAAAAGTTTAACAAAGTTATTGCACAATTTGGATTCACTGTCCATGAACATGACAAGTGCATATACTCTAAGAACTTTGGCAATGAGTATATTATCCTTTGTCTCTATGTAGATGATATTCTTATCCTTGGAACCTCTCTTGATGCAACCCAAAGAGTAAAGGATTATCTTTTCTAAAATTTTGATATGAAGGATCTAGGTCCTGCTGATATGATATTGAGAATGAAAATATGCAAAACCTCTAATGGAATTCTTTGAGTTTAGCTCATAGCATTGAGAGAATGCTTCATAAATTTGATTTCTATAACTCTAAACCTATTTCTACACCCTATGATTCTTCAATTGCTTTGAAGAAGAATGTGGGTGAGCCTGTGTCTCAACTGAAATACTCTCAATTAATATGTTCACTTCTCTACATTTCTAACAGAACTAGACCTGACATTTTTTATGCAGTAGGTAGATTGAGTAGATATACTAGTAACCCTAGTAGAGAACATTGGACTGCACTAGAGAGAGTTTTCAGATATCTTAGAGGTACAATTGGCTATTGTCTAACTTACACTGGATATCCTGATGTTATGGAAGGTTATAGTAATGCCAACTGAGTCACTGATTCCAACAGTGTTAAGTCTACTACCGGATATGTATTCATGTTCGGTGGTGCTGTTGTGTCCTGAAAATCCTACAAACAAACAGTGATTGCCAGGAGCACCATGGAGTCTGAACTCCTTGCTCTGGACACAACTTGCTCTGAAGCTGAATGGATAAAGGATCTTTTATTTGAATTCTCTATCGTGCCTACACCCATACTTCCAATCTCAGTTCATACTGATTCAAGATTCACCATTGAGATTCTAAGGCAAGATAATGTTAATAAGAAGATGAACAGACATATTCAAATCAGACTTAAGTCTGTTCAGCACCAATTGGGCAAAGTTGTGCTTTTGTACTTTGTAAAGTCCGAGAAGAATATTACTGACCCATTGACTAAGGGTCTTTCTAGGAGTGTGGTCCTAGAATCATCGAGGGAGATGGGGTTAAGCCCATAATAGAGTTCCCCGACAGCGGGAACCCAACCTACTTGATTGGGAGTTGATTCCATGAAAGATGTTCAATATGGTAGGAATAAGCTGGACTGGTGATACTCGTGTGGAGCATCGACTCGGATATGTTTATATCATGTATGTAATATTATAGCTACTACCCCTTTTCTATGGTGACGATGCACTTATAATACAGCTAGGTAAGGATGAGTTTAACTCTTAATAAGTCTAACGCATGTAGTGTGGAGGGTATACTATCCAGCTGTAGTACCCTTTGAGGGCTTACCTACGTGAGAGGAATCGTGATGGCCGCGGTTGGGAGGGCAGGGCTGACCCTAGAAACTCTCATGAGTCGGTTATTGTGCGTATGGCCTTTAACGCTCAACCCGCTCGCTCAATAGATGAAAACTTACTGTGTGTCTTTCATCAATATCTGATTAAAGAGGCTAATTCAAGGCGTAGTCCATTATGTCTCTCAGGTGGCGATGAAACTCACTAAGGGTAGATTCAAGGCCGCAAGCTATCGACCCCGAATTCACAGTATGATGTTGCCCGATTTTATTCGTGTTTTATGATCTGATGATTTGATGGTTATTTATTATTGATTTGTTTTATCCTCTCTAAAACTCAAGTTTGGGGGGGACTGTTGGATGCGTTTTGAGTTGGAGGGAAAACTTGAGTTTCCCTCTTATTTGACTTTGGTTTTAGTCCCACATTAGATAGGAGATAGGAGGTTTGGTAGTCTATATACCAACTCCTCCCATGCCTATTGTTATGAGTGTTGGGCCATGGGCCACATCCCCACACGCACGCGCGCACGCCGAACCGAGCCGGGCCGGACCGGGTGCGGGGAGCATGCGCCCACGACCTGAGGACACGAATGTAGTTCGATTCAGGGTCTCTTGAACCTAAAACTTTTTTTCGTTTTTTCTTTTTTTAATTTTATTTAAAATTCTGTTTTGATTTTTTCGGGATTTTCTGTTCGGCTTTAACTCACTCTCCGGATCTGCTCGCGAACTGCACAATCGTGTGCAGATTTGGACCGGGACTGTTACAACAGATGAACTCCGAGAATCTATAAATAGCTTCTCGCAGTTCAGTCTATTCGCTGCAAAAACTCCTACAATCTTTGTCTCCCTCCTCCAAATTTCTTCATTGCAAATTCTGTTTCGTTTTCTTGGTAATTTTCGAAGCATTTATTTTACACACGGGCAACGAATTTCCATCTGAGTAGAGGTCTAACTCTTCGTCCGGGGCTGGTGATCTACCGGAGGAACTTTTACCACTTGGAGAGGAGGTCATTCTAAGGTCCGGACGAGGGACCGGCCATCTATCTTCTAGGGCAGTGCTTCTGCACGACTGTCACCCCAGGCCAGCAATTTCTTTCCTTTCAATTCTTTTTTTATTACTTGCATTTTTTAGGACAATTATTTAAATTGGTTACATGTTTATAAATAAAATTGACGCATGTTTTAAGAAAAAAGAAAATATTGTATTGTAACCAAGAAGAAAGAACTCTGGTGAAAAGGTTGTCCTGATGGATTTCTTTAAAATTAATAGTGACTGCTTATCCCAAAAAAGACAAGAAGATTTTCTAATATTCTTCCACGGTCAAAGAATACTTACACTCACAAATGCATGAAATCGAGTTAAAGCATAACGTGGTTCTGTTTTCGTTTCCCACATGTTACTAGAAAGTAACATGTCATTTCATGTCTGCATTCTGTTTTCTCATAGATTAAAGTAAATTATCAAAATCACTCAGGGCAACTGTGGATTTCTCGGTGCTGGACCAATGAGCTGATTGGTATTGATTATTTAAAGAAATTTATTACAAAGCAAAAGTAGAAGGTTGCACCAATTGTATTTGAAGTAGGGATGGGCATCGGTCGGTTCGGCTCGGTTTTTGCTAATTTTTGTAAACCGAATCGAACCGATTAGGCTTAGTAACCGAACCGAATTGACTCAATTCGGTTCGATTTTTTCGGTTAGGCCAATATATTTATATCATTTCTTACATTTTTTATCACCATTATATTATCATCCTTTAATATTCTAATCTCAAATATCCATTACCCAAATTAGAAATAAGAAAAACACCTTAAACTTAATAAACTTAATGTGAATTGCAAATTCCATATTCTAAAACTTTTACATTGTCTTTATTCTCTTAATATCAAAGCTCATATAATTATTACTAACTTTTAATGATAAGAATGAAACAAAACTATATTAATATAAATATTATTCTCAATTGTGATGGTGTATTTAACATAGCTTTCACATATTCAACATAAAAAAGGTGGTATTACTAAAAGTAATGAGATCAGCTTCCACCAGTTTTTATTATGAACTATATGATTCACTAAATTGAATTTGAGTAGGGTGATATATAGGGTGAGAGATTCGGCTCGGTTCGGTCGGGTTCGGTTTTTGGAACACAAACCGAAACCCGACCGAATTACTGCGGTTCGGTTCGGTTCGGTTCGGGTTCGGGTTTCGATTTTTGGTCGGTTATAACCGAACTCTGCTCACCCCTAATTTGAAGTTTAATCCAATATTTTTCTCAAAAGGGGTTTTTTTTTTTTTTTTAAAAGCAAATACTTGTATTAATATATTTGGAAGGAATAACTGCAGTTAAAGAGAAGGGTGGTGATGGTTTCATATGATTGCATGTTCTTTCTGTGAAGGTTCTTGTGACTGGATCCTTACATCTGGTAGGTGATGTGTTGAAGCTTTTAAGGAGATGATCAGCAAAGTCATAACCAAATGTATGTTGTTTTATATACGCCTCACAGCAGGATTTGCCTTCAAATTTACGAGCAGCAGTCACCCTCGCCCTGAATGGTGTCACAATATCATGAAGTAATGTTTTCAACATATTCCTTCAAGTTGATCGTTTCAACTTCAAGTATAATTTTTTTTTTTCCTGTTGAATTATAATTCATTCGCCATCCCCAGGTTATCAGTGTGTTGAAATGCCAGTACTTCTATGTATACATAAAATTTGGCTCATTCATTGTGAATCAAGCAGTACTTCTTTGTATGCATAAAATTTGGCTCATTCACAAGTGCTGATAACAGTAGCATAGAATTGTTGCCATTTCTTGCATATAAACTGGTGTACTGGTAGGGCAAGGGCCTGTTCACTTGTTCCAATTGCTTCTTCTAACCATAATCGAGTGACAGTTTCTCTGCCTTTTGGTTTGGATTTAAGTTTGTTTTTTCTTGTTTCTGTTGCTATTCAAGTTTGATATTGCATTGCTAGTAGGTTGTGAAAAAGTTGAGTTTATTGTAATGGAGCATTTCAACAAAGTAACTGAGAGTTATGGGAAGGCTTGGTGATGTTATCTTTTTCTTTCTTTTTTTCTCTTTTTCTTTTTGGACAAAATGCCTAGGCTTATGAATTACGAGGATCACACTTGTTTTTGTTGATATACTTTGTATTTCTCTTTCAACATTCAATTCATTAGAGATGTGAACAGTAAAGGAAAAGGAAATGTGATGCAGTCACTTGTGCAAAGAAAAGGTCACTACTTTGGTTTACATGATGCAGCGAGAAGGAAAAGGGACGAGAATATTTAGACAAATTTGTATAAAGAAATGTTATTTCTACGATTTATGTAAAGAGACTCGGTTCAATTTTATTCATAAATCTTGGTGGGATGTCCTCCTGAGTGTCAAAAATTGTCATCAGATCATGGAAAATAAGTTTTTTATTTTGCTTGTGTTCAAGTGAACTTGGAGTTGATATCCCTAAATCTGAGTTTAGCAAAAGGAGATATAAATGAGTATGGGTTCTAAGTTAAAAAAATGTCCTTAAAGATACGTAAAAAAAATAAAAATGTCAAAAATTAGATAATTAACGAGTGGATAATTAACGTGTCTTGTCTAGAACCGCTTGCCGAATTTTTAAAGTACTCTTTTTCTTAAAATAATCTCAAAAGGAGACTTCTCTCAAAATTATTTTCAAGAACCGGCTTTTGACATGTCATATCGGCGTCACGTCAGTGCTGACACTAGTGGAGGGCGTTTTTTATTCGACCGGGTTGACAACTCCGGTTGAATGATATATATCTTTTTTTAATTTTTTAGCTTAGCCAGGCCCGGGGTTGCCAACCCCGGCCAAGCCACATGCATTCACTAGCCATACATGGCAAATGAATGACCAACCTTTTTTTTTTTTTCGAGTTTGAGTTTGGCCGGGCTTGGCAACCCCGGCCAAGCCATGCATGGCTTTCACACGCTCTTGCATGGCAACAAGGTTCACTAGCATGGCAAGTGAATGCTCAGTTGTTGCTTGGCCAGGTTGCCAATTCCCGCAAAGCCCAAAACTCATATATATATATATATATATATATATATATATATATATATATATATATAGAGAGAGAGAGAGAGAGAGAGAGAGAAATGTATATCAGCCCGCGGGCTGAGAGTACTCTCTCAGCCTGCGGTGACGTGGCTCAATTTGTCACCTCACTGACTTGCGGCCCGCTTTTAGGGAGAAGTTAAATTACCAAATATCCCTTATGATAACTTTTCCTTATTGTTTATTATTATTTTTTTCCCCTTTTATTTTGCCGCTCTTTATAGGATATAAATTACTTTTCGCCTTATTTCTTTACCTCTTTTTTGAAAGATCTAGTTTCTCCTTTTCAGCCTGGGATAAATTTTTTTTTGAAAATATAAAATCTTTTCAGATCAATATTTTCAGCCTGCGATAAAATTCTACTTTATAGTTTATTTTTTTTGTATATAATGTAGTCAGAGTCTTTGGTCGCATTGTACATTTAAACTGCGACCTTAGTCAAAGACTTTGGTCGCAGTGTACATGGTTAAATGCGACCAAAGTCGCAGTGTTGTTATTGATAAAGATGGCCAGCAACTGCAATCTAAGGTTGCATTACATGGACTGCGATTTTGGTCGCAGTACGTTAAGTAAGTGTTTTCCTTTATATTAACATGCATAGCGACCAAGGTCGACACTGCTGTTTTGGTTTAAGACTGCCGCCAGCAACTGCGACCAAGGTCGCCGTGTTGTTGTTTTATTAAGTGTTATTTTGGATTAAGTCATTTTTTTGAATCTAAATGAAAAATGAAAAGTTGTCTGTTGTCTGATGCGACTTGGAGTCACTCCGTGAGACGCGACCTGTCATAAAGATTTTATGAGATCTTTTTAATGTCAAGTCTACGTTGACGAACCCGCACCATTCGTTGTTTCCCGAAGCTGTTGTCCACGCGTCGGCTCTTCATTGGGTTTAGGCGTTAATGTCTTTTAATGCCAAACCGGCGCTGGCGGTTGGAGACCATTAAGGCCGACGGTTCTGATTAATGAACCATTAATTATGGTTATTATGGGCTGGCTATAAATAGGGCTCACACTCTCCCTTTAAAAGCCCATAATTAGACTGTTTTCATTTGAGAGCAATTGCTCTGAGAATTTTCGCCTTCTTCAGAGTCTCTAACAGGGGCCTCCCTCCATGGATGAAGATGACCCTATGCACGAAGATGACCCAGAACTTGATTGTCCTTTTTCAGGTTCGCTGGGCCTCTGGGAGAATATTTTGGCTGGTGAACTTGATCGATGTTCGTCCACAAGGGAAGAAGTCATGGTCCTCGTCGTCCGCAAGAGAAGAAGTCATGGTCCTCGACGTCCACAGTTTTTTAATACACGGGGACCTCAATAACACCACTGCTCTTATTCAACAAGGGCTCTTTTGATGTTTAATCTTCTTTGTACTGCTATATTGTAACACTCAATCTTATTGTATAAGAGAGCGTTTTGTATCATTTTCACATGCCTGGAGATAAATGCCTGGACATAAATAAAAACACCTCAATAACACCACTGCTCTTAGTCAACAATGGCTCTTTTTGATGTTTAGTTTTCTTTGTACTGCTATATTGTAACACTCAATCTTATTGTATAAGAGATCGTTTTGTATCATTTTCACATGCCTGGAGATAAATGCGTGGACATAAATAAAAAGCATATTTGTTTTTTAATAAACTACGACCTTTGGTCGCAGTCATGCATTGCAAACAAAACAACTTGGAGCAGAGACGACACTGCGACCAAGGTCGCATAAGACTACAGTGCAAACAGAAACAACTGCGATCAGGGTCGACATTGCGACCAAAAACTGTGACTAAGCAACTGCTGCGATGACGTGTCACCTCGTCGCAGTGTTGTTGTTGATTAAGACTAAAGACCAGCAACTGCGACCAAGATTGCAGATTATTTTTTTTAAGACTGCGGCCATCAACTGCGACCAAGGTCGCAGTGTTGTTGTTGATTATTTATAAAGACCACAACCTGCGACCAAGGTCGCAGTGATGTTGTTGATTAAGAGTAAAGACCAGCAACTGCGACCAAGGTCGCTGTGTATTTTATTAAGACTAAACACCAACAACTGCGATCAAGGTCGCAGTTTATTTTATTAAGACTACGGTCAGAAACTGCGACCAAGGTAGCAGTGTTTGTTGGCCCAATGGCCTTCCACTCTAGTTTTGATGATGATCAACACTCATGTAGTTATGTTTACTAATATTCTTGTGTTTCTAAGTTTCAGATCATTAACAGGATATTAGTTGGTGATTAGCTTCAACAAGAGGTGTTTGGAAGCTATTCATAATGATTCCGGTGCCAAAGCTTAAAGATCATACCTTTGCACTTGGAGAATCACGGAGTTTTGGAACAAGTCTACTTGAAGATGAAGATCATCAAGAAGACTTAGGTATCCTAGTTTAGATAGAGTTTTAGATCCATATTTGTTAAGCTTAGTTTAGTTGATATGCTCAAGTGAACACAAAACACACACGTTTTATGATTTGATATTTGGTTTTATGAATAGTTGATCAAAACAAGTTTACATATGTTATATGTATAGTAGATGTTTTCTATTTATACATACATGCTTTAACTTGGTAAACAAACTTATTTTGATATCCCTATTCATGTTTTGAAAAATCAAGTTTGACAAAATACAAGGTTTTGTTTTTGATAAAATTTACAAGACTCAAAATGAATTGATATGTTGATATATTGTCTTGAAATTTTTATCACATGTTTATGTTTCAACATAAAATGATAAAACAAGTTTTATGGAATTTTCAGAAATGATAAAAGGTTTTTATAAAATATTTTTCCAAAATTTCTGACCTTGTTTTGTGCTGACAGGCTGGTCGGTCGACCGTGACGGTCGACCGCACCAAGTGCCGGTCGACCGTTACGGTCGACCGACGTGCACAGACGTGCACGTCTGTTAGGCACAGACACGGTCGACCGGAACGGTCGACCGAGTTGAGAGCTCTGCTCTCGGGTTTTATCGGTCGACCGGGCCGGTCGACCGCTGTTGCCCAACGGTCATAATTCTGACCGTTGGCGGTCGACCGGCAGTCTGTCAGACTGCCAACTCAGCCTAACGGCTAGTTTTGTATAGGGGCTATATAAACCCCATCTCTTTGGGGATTTTAAAAAAGTTTTCTAAGAGAAAAATTTTCAGTTTTCTGAAGTGTTTAAAAGAGTTTTCAAAAGAGTTTTTAGTGCAAAACTTCTCATCTTTATTGTTTTAGGGTTTTTGGAAAATCAAAGAAAAATAGGTTTTTGGGATTTTTGCTTAGATCTTCAATTCTATCATATTGCAAGTATTTTCTCAAAGATTTTTCTTTGTTGCTTGTTTCCAAAAACACTTGTTTTCCACACTTGAGCTATCTTCTATCCTAAACTATTAGGATCTTGTTTTTTGTGAAAAAAGATAAGAGAAAAAGAAAGAGAAGTGTTTGAGGTTGTTTGTTGTAAACCTCATTGTTGTAAACACCCTTATACTTGTGAATCCCTCTTCGGTAGAGGTGATCGGGTGATTGTGTTGTGGATCCCTCTTAGGTAGAGGTGGAGTTTGGTGGTGAGCCTCTTCGGTAGAGGTGTGTGGATTGGTTGTTGTATTGGCTACGGGCCTAACCCCTCGGTTGTGAGGAGGTTGTTGTTGAGAGAGGAGTTTGGTACTCCTAGAGTTGTAAGAAATCCTCTTTGGTAGAGGTTCCCTCGGTGGGAGTTGAGATAGTGGAAATCCTACACGGTGGTATAGGCGGGGATGTAGAGCAAGGTGCTCGAACCACGAATCAAATCTTGGTGTTTGCGTTTTGATCCAATGTCTCTCTAACTCTCTCTTATAATTGTGCAAAGCATCATACTCATCATCATATCATACTTGCTTGTTTGAGCATTGATTCATTCATATCATATATTGCTTGTGTTGTGCCTTGCATTTCTTATTGTCATATCTATCATATGCTTGGCTTGATTGTGTGTATTTCATATTGCTTGGATTGCTTGTGTGTGTGTGCCTAACTTATACTCATCCAACAAGAGCTTCACATAGCACCTCAACCCATTTCAAGGGGAATCAAGGGGAGTTAGTCCAGAGCCTCGCAAGGAGAATTCGGCTACACTTGTTGTATTGTATTAGTTTGTGCATAATTTGCATTAGCTTCCGCATTTAGCGCACTTAGTTTGCATTTAGTTTCTTAGATTAGCACTTACACCTATTCACCCCCCCTCTAGGTGTTTTTCAATTGGTATCAGAGCTAGTGCTCCTGATACTTAGGCTTAACATCCTAAGAGTGATCCATTTGCTTGCTAATCTCATTTACATTTGTTTGTTTGCACATTCATATATAGTTTACCATGGACTTCATGACCCCTCCTAGCTTTGACCCTTCCAACATTGATGTTTGGAAGTATAGGATGTCCATGTACCTAAGACCCTAGGTTTGCATGTTTTCCTTGCGGCCACCAAGAGATGTTATCTTGGTGATTGCAATCATATAGGGGCCAATGCACAAGCCCTAGAGGCCATTAGAAGCACTTTATCTAAAGATTATCTTTTATGTGTTTCTAACTTTGATTCCGCTTTTGTAGTGTGGAACAAATTGACTACCACCAACACCTCCAAGCTTCAAATCCAACAAGAAGAGGAATCTAGTGGAGAATCCGAACCACAACAATGCTACATGGTCCAAGGGAATGACTCCCTTGAGGTACATTCGGAATCCCACCTAGATAGTAATGATTGTGCTAGTTCTTCAAATGATTATGTTGATCCCATGCCTTAAATGAAGAACTATCTATTGTGTGTGAAAGTTAATAGAAAAATATAACGTGTTGAAAAAGAAAGTCTAGATATTGAAAAAGAAAATAGATGTTTGCATTCTAGACTTGATTGTGTTTTGCAAGAGAAAGTTGAGGCCTATAATGAAAGGGATTCATTGAGATCTCAATTAGAACTTGCTTTAAAAGAAAATAAATTTTTAAAGTCTAAAAATGATTGTGAAACTCTTTTGAAGAAAAATGAAAATTTGTCTTCTAAAGTTGATTTTGTT
Source organism: Agave tequilana (assembly GCA_038442645.1). Lineage (NCBI taxonomy): Eukaryota > Viridiplantae > Streptophyta > Magnoliopsida > Asparagales > Asparagaceae > Agave > Agave tequilana. The sequence continues at coordinate 93,047 of JAVJIF010011856.1, read as the reverse complement.
TTAAAAGAGAATGTTGCTTTGAAAAACAAAATCATTTCTATTTCAAATGAGTTGAATGTTTGTTTAGATAAGAATATTGTTTTGCAAAATAAAATTGATGCACTTGTTTGCCATGCTAGTGTAGCTTCTTCATCTAGTCTACCTAATGCATGTACCTCTTCTTCTAAAATTATTGATAATATTTGTATGTTAAAGAAGAGAATAGATTGTTTGGGCTCCACTATGAGCAATGTGCCATGAACCACTCACGGTTGGAAATCTTGGTTCGAAAGAAACAAGTTCCATCCTTTATGCATGCACACCCATCACGGCATACACATGCTTCACACGGACACCATCAACACAAGTATGCTCATGTGTACACATGTACACATTGTGGCCGAAAAGGCCATCTTGCTAAATTTTGCTATGATCGTTTACATGTTGAAAATTTAGCCAAGAAGTTTGTTTGGGTTAGAGAAGGTACTAACCCCCATGGACCCAAAAGAGTATGGGTACCAAAGACCACCCCTCCTATTATTTTTGATGTAGGTGTGGGCTCTCACATGACGTGAGAGTGATGACACCTTGGAGTGGATGCGTTTCGGACTTCATGGAAATCAAATTGGATGCATCACTTTCAAGGAAAGATTTGGTGGAGATGACCACCATGTTTTGGAGACAAGGAGAGTTGCTTCTTCGGTTTTGGTAACAATCCTTTACTCTAATTTATTGTTTACATGCTTTCCATGTTTTAATGTTACTAGCATTTTTTTGATGTCTATGGATTAGTATGTTCATTCCATGTTTATTAGATCCTTGACATACATGTATAGTATTTGAGACACACATGCTTATTTGATTCACATTTAGTGTTCTCACGGTTTGTTTAGTTATAATATACATCATGAATCTAATACATGTGAATTTATATAGTAATCATGTTTTAGTTCTTATGATGTTGATTTCTAGCTTGTTTTGATACTCCTTGTGGTTATGACATGTTTAAATGTGGATTTTGTCAAAACTTGTGTTATACATGTACAAATAGTGAGTTACATTTGTTTTATATGCAATTGAACTTCATGCTCATTTGTATTCACTATATGTACACGCATGAGCTAGTTTTGATGATTCGTTCATTTATGCTTGTTATACCTATTTGCATGTATATGTAGTTTAAAATTCAAATAAAAGAATTTTGATGAATTTTGTATGTGTTTTAGTTAGAAATATGGTATTCGTGTTTGTTTTGATGCTCAATGATTTGAATATATGTTTAAGTGTTAGTTTTCATTAAGACTAGTTATATACTTGTACATAGAGTGGGTTACAAATAAATCTATATATGTTTGGGTTTGAATGCATATTTTGTACCCATTAGATGTGCTAGTATAGTCTAGTTTTGATGATCCATACATTTTAGACTTGTATTCATATTTTTGGATTTATATGAGTTTTGATTTCATGTATATGTTTATTTTGCCAAAACTTTAAGATATACATGTATACCCCTTGAGTCATTTGCCTTTCATGCAAATATCTATTATGGACTCAAAGTGTGTTTAAGGGATATGTATGTATACTTCTTGTGTTGACAAATCATACATATACCTTGAAAAGAATTGGTATCAAATTGTTTTAATGAAAAGCTAAATTTTCATACTTTTCATGCTTTTCATGTTTTCATGATTGTCATGTTTATTGTGTCAATATTTAACTTCATGTATATGTCCATCTTATCCAAACTATTGACTATACATGAGTATCTTTTTTGAGCCACGTGCCTTAATGCATATATTTTGTGGACTCGTTATGTTTTGGATATGTATGTATACTATAGTTTGTATTAGACATACATATGCCTTGAAGATTAGATAGTTTTGATGGAATTATGTTTTAAGGAATAATTGAGCTTAATGAAATATTTTTTCATGATTATGATCTTCACATATTATTTGCACACTCATATCTATTGCTCATGTTTTGTTTCTCATGAGTTATGCTTTATTGGTTAGAGTGATGATTATCATGTGAATTTCAATTTTATTTTATTCCTTGCTTGAAGGATTTCGTGCTAGTTAACAAGTTTTCCATTTAACTAGTTGCGGTGTTCTTCATTTTGGTAGTGATTTTCAAACAAAACTACATTTTCAAATCTATCTTTGAAAACCCCTACCTTCCAAGGGCGGTAGGATGGGAGATCATGTTCATGTATGCCCTAAATTGAAAATCTTTAAAACTTGAATTATGATTGGGTGGTAGAGAATATGATGTATACACTTGAACTTATTGTTATGTCAATTGGTATCATTGAACTCTTTCAATTGGTATCATTTTGATCTTCTTGTATACTCATATATGTTTTGTATGTATGTATGCTTTAAATTCCAAGTATATCAATTTCTATTGGTATCTATTTTTCATACATATATATGTTTGTGTTTATGCTAGTGCTTGAGTTTCAATTTTGTTTAAATTGATTACTTTTAAATTGTTATCAAGACTATGCATGACATTAGTTTGTATTTCATAAAGGGGGAGAAAATATGATTTTGTATTTCAATTGGTATTTGTACTCCCACACTTTATGATTAAAAGTTGTTTATATGTTTTAAAATGAACAATTCCTACAATTGGTATCAATGTTTCTATGTAAAATCTTTTCAATTGGTAAAATTTTTACAATTGGTATCATATTTAAGAAATTCAAAATTTGTTTTGGTTTCAAGATTCATGTTTAAGAATTCAAGACTTATCTTTAATTACAATTGGTATTTCCAAAATTTTGTTTAAAGAAAATATTCAAAGTTTTGATTTGTATTGCTTATATGCAAGGAGAGCTTAACATCTCTTCATATAGATTCATGTTGAGTGTATTGTGTATTGAAGAGCTTCACATCTCTTCTTTATGTGGTACACGTGTGTAGGGGGAGCTTCACATCTCCTCTTATTCATTACATAATGAATTAGGGCTTAACTTCCCTCCTTCATGTAATGCATATGTGTAGGGAAGCTAACTTAGCGTCTTCCTCTTCATGAATGTATATAGCATATAACACTTATTATCCTTATTTATTTTCTTTTGGTATCAAGATGCATCATTGATATATTTTCAATTGATATCATGTTTTTAAAGTCACCCCTTATTGACTTTGTTTTTGTTTTAGACACAAAAGGGGGAGAACATTGTCTTTTATTGTTTTGTTTGACATAAAGGGGAAGAAAGATTTTTACCCCTCGTTTTATTTATGGTTTGGATTACCCCTTTGTTGATGATTGACAAAAAGGGGGAGAAAGATTTATGAAACTCTATATGCATGCTTATGTTTATGCATATATTATGTTTTAATCTCAAGAATATTAAGTTTAATTGATTTATAGAGTTTGCTTTGTAATTGGTATCTAGAGCTTATTTTGTTTTGAATATTCCATTTGATATCTAGAACCATTTATTGTTTATATCCCTATGCATGAGTTTAGGGGGAGCTTCCTTGAAGCTTATCTTTAATCCATGCATATATAACTCCATGAGTTTTGTCATCATCAAAAAGGGGGAGATTGTTGGCCCAATAGCCTTCCACTCTAGTTTTGATGATGATCAACACTCATGTAGTTATGTTTACTAATATTCTTGTGTTTCTAAGTTTCAGATCATTAACAGGATATTAGTTGGTGATTAGCTTCAACAAGAGGTGTTTGGAAGCTATTCATAATGATTCCGGTGCCAAAGCTTAAAGATCATACCTTTGCACTTGGAGAATCACGGAGTTTTGGAGCAAGTCTACTTGAAGATGAAGATCGTCAAGAAGACTTAGGTATCCTAATTTAGATAGAGTTTTAGATCCATATTTGTTAAGCTTAGTTTAGTTGATATGCTCAAGTGAACACAAAACACACACGTTTTATGATTTGATATTTGGTTTTATGAATAGTTGATCAAAACAAGTTTACATATGTTATATGTATAGTAGATGTTTTCTATTTATACATACATGCTTTAACTTGGTAAACAAACTTATTTTGATATCCCTATTCATGTTTTGGAAAAATCAAGTTTGACAAAATACAAGGTTTTGTTTTTGATAAAATTTACAAGACTCAAAATGAATTGATATGTTGATATATTGTCTTGAAATTTTTATCACATGTTTATGTTTCAACATAAAATGATAAAACAAGTTTTATGGAATTTTCAGAAATGATAAAAGGTTTTTATAAAATATTTTTCCAAAATTTTCTGACCTTGTTTTGTGCTGACAGGCTGGTCGGTCGACCGTGACGGTCGACCGCACCAAGTGCCGGTCGACCGTTACGGTCGACCGACGTGCACAGACGTGCACGTCTGTTAGGCACAGACACGGTCGACCGGAACGGTCGACCGAGTTGAGAGCTCTGCTCTCGGGTTTTATCGGTCGACCGGGCCGTCGACCGCTGTTGCCCAACGGTCATAATTCTGACCGTTGGCGGTCGACCGGACCGGTCGACCGGCAGTCTGTCAGACTGCCAACTCAGCCTAACGGCTAGTTTTGTATAGGGGCTATATAAACCCCATCTCTTTGGGGATTTTAAAAAAGTTTTCTAAGAGAAAAATTTTCAGTTTTCTGAAGTGTTTAAAAGAGTTTTCAAAAGAGTTTTTAGTGCAAAAACTTCTCATCTTTATTGTTTTAGGGTTTTTGGAAAATCAAAGAAAAATAGGTTTTTGAGATTTTTGCTTAGATCTTCAATTCTATTATATTGCAAGTATTTTCCCAAAGATTTTTCTTTGTTGCTTGTTTCCAAAAACACTTGTTTTCCACACTTGAGCTATCTTCTATCCTAAACTATTAGGATCTTGTTTTTTGTGGAAAAAGATAAGAGAAAAGAAAGAGAAGTGTTTGAGGTTGTTTGTTGTAAACCTCATTGTTGTAAACACCCTTATACTTGTGAATCCCTCTTCGTTAGAGGTGATCGGGCGATTGTGTTGTGGATCCCTCTTAGGTAGAGGTGGAGTTTGGTGGTGAGCCTCTTCGGTAGAGGTGTGTGGATTGGTTGTTGTATTGGCTACGGGCCTAACCCCTCGGTTGTGAGGAGGTTGTTGTTGAGAGAGGAGTTTGGTACTCCTAGAGTTGTAAGAAATCCTCTTTGGTAGAGGTTCCCTCGGTGGGAGTTGAGATAGTGGAAATCCTACACGGTGGTGTAGGCGGGGATGTAGAGCAGGTGCTCGAACCTCGAATCAAATCTTGGTGTTTGCGCTTTGATCCATTGTCTCTCTAACTCTCTTTCTTATAATTGTGCAAAGCATCATACTCATCATCATATCATACTTGCTTGTGTTGAGCATTGATTCATTCATATCATATATTGCTTGTGTTGTGCCTTGCATTTCTTATTGTCATATCTATTATATGCTTGGCTTGATTGTGTGTATTTCATATTGCTTGGATTGCTTGTGTGTGTGTGCCTAACTTATACTCATCCAACAAGAGCTTCACATAGCACCTCAACCCATTTCAAGGGGAATCAAGGGGAGTTAGTCCAGAGCCTCGCAAGGGGAATTCGGCTACACTTGTTGTATTGTATTAGTTTGTGCATAATTTGCATTAGCTTCCGCATTTAGCGCACTTAGTTTGCATTTAGTTTCTTAGATTAGCACTTACACCTATTCACCCCCCCTCTAGGTGTTTTTCAGTGTTGTTGTTGATTAAGACTAAAGTCCAGCAAATGCGACCAAGGTCGCAGTGTATTTATTAAGTCTGCGTCCATGGTCGCAGTATTTCAACCAATACATAGTAGTAAAAAATGTAATTCACACAATTAACTTTAGAAAACAGATTTATATATATTTAAAAAGAAAAACAAAATACAATTTTTTAACTTCTAATCGTCATCATCATCATCGTAATCAGATTCGTCGTCAAGAGTCATGCTTTTGTCTTCTGTATCGCTTTCGTCTTCTGTCTCTTCCTCCTCTTCAGGTACAGTCTCATCGTCGTTTTCTTCTCTTTATGTTTGTGTTTTGGTTCATCAATGAACTCCCAGAAAGGGTCGTCTGTATCAAGCTCAGATTCTGACCCGTAGCGAGACATTGTTTCAGAACTAAACATAAAATCATCATTTGATGATTGGCTTCTTTCCGGTGAAGACGGTGGTGATGGTGAAGACATTGTTTGAATGTATTGGTTTCTTTCCGGTGAAGATGGTGGTGATGGTGAAGACATTTTTTGAATGTATTTTCCGAACAGTGAGAGTAACGAGTTTGAGCAAAAATAACTTAGTATGTTTTTAATCCTTTGCTCATGACCCTTTATATATTTTTAATCCCGGAATTCCAAAAGGTTTAAGCTCTCGGACCACGTGAATATCTCTCAAATATATTTTCTATCTTTTCCCAAAAATTGTATACTTCCTAGGTGACTGTTCAGTTATCCAAAACAGTTTAAAAGTTAATACACTATAATTTTAAATTACTTTGAACTCCAAAACAGTTCATTATTGCGACCATAGTCGCATTGGGAACTGATAAATGATTAAGTAACTGCGACCATAAATTGTCAACTGTTAGTCATCAAATATTTGTCCTTTGTATAATTTCTGAATGTTGTCTGATACTCCTATGAACAATTAAATTGGTTTTTTTTATATATATTATGCGACCATGGGACTGCGACTATGATCGCAGTACTGCGACTAAGGTCGCTGTGTTTAAGAACAGCGGTCGCAGTTTGATATATAATTAAAAAGAGCTTTATAAGTTAATACAGTGAGAAAGAGACCTTACAAAAAAAGAGAATTAAAAGCTTTTTAAAAGAAGACAAATTTGGTTGAATATCAGAAGATCAGGAAATCCTAATCCTCGTCATTATCACCATCATAAGCAGATTCGTCGTCTTCATTCTCCTGGTCTTCCTCTTCATCAGTTATTTCCTCATCATCTTCCTGTTTTTGAGATTTTTTTTCACCGATAAACTCCCAGAATGGATCGTCTATATCAAGCTCTTCGTCTGACCTGCTGCGAGAAAGCGAGCCTACAGCATCAGAGGTCATGCTTTCATCAAGCATGTCTCCGTCAATTGGCAGAGGAATAATGTCTTTCTCACTAACCCACATGAAAACTTCATCATCCTCATGAATAGGAGGATCAGTTAATACATTATTTGATGTAGTTAGATAGTCAAAAGGGGTGAAGTCCAAACTGGTATCAGATTCACTAGAATATCCTGAGGAAAAAGGATCGGTGGGGCAACGATTGAAGTTGAAATCTACGTGATCAGAGGAAGAAGGTGGGGAAGACATGATTCAAGAATGAATTTTTTTTAAAAAGTTTTGTAATCAAATTGAAAAGGTAGAGCAAAAATATAGTTTGTAAGTATGAGATAATATATTAGTTACAAGCATTATATAAAGATAAATATTATGGAAGAATATGAATAGTAACAATAATTGTTACAGGGGACGGTTGAGTATGGTTTAATACGTGAAGTACAAATTAACTTTTTATAGAATTGTTTGCCTATATCTTTAGATTACATATGGTGCACATCTTTCCTTTCTCGGAGATTAACATTAGTGCGTCTCTTTTTTCTAGACTGTTGTTGTATCACGGTAGATATAATATTAATTATTTCTTTTACATAAGGCATGAGAAAGAAGATTGCGAATTTGGTCGCAGTACCGAAGGAGGTCGCATTGCTATACGATAGCATTTTTTGTCTGGTATTCTTTATTCTGTATTAAGTCTGCGACCATGGAATATTTTTTTACTTTTCAATGCTAGAAGTCACAGTCGTCATATAAAGGGGGTATTTTGTCATTTGTTTCACGATTGTTTACGCGGGATTTTTTAATTTTTTTTTGGCGCCCACACTCTGCGACCGATGTGTGGCCTATATTCAGCCACGTCCCGCAGGCTGAGAAACTCTCTCAGCCTGCAGGCTGAGGTACAGTAACTCCATATATATATATATATATATATATATATATATATATATATATATATATATATATATATATATATATATATATATATATATATATATGGCTTACTGTACCTCAGCCTGCAGGCTGAGATAGTTTTTCAGCCGGCGGGACGTGGCTGAATATATGCCACACATCAGCCGCAGTGTGTTGGCGCCAAAAAATCAAAAAAATCCCGCCTAAACAATCGTGAAACAAATTGACCAAAATACCCTTTTTTAATTCTAAACTGGAATAAAGTCATGAACAAATAAAATTTCAGTTGAATATATCTACAGTTATAAAATTCGTAATTTTAATACATCCAAAAATATAATTAAAAAAAAATTGGATCAATATAACAACTGCCATGGTCACGACTTAATACAATATAACAACTGCGACACAGTCGCAGTCACTAGTCGCACTCAAAGTATAACAAAACTTCTTTATATAACGTCTGCGACCTTAGTCGCATTCTATCGTACAACAATGCGACCTCCTTCAGTACTGCGACCAAAGTCGCAATCTTCTTTCCCATGCCTTATGTAAAAGATTTTTAATATGCGACTAGGGTGGATTAGGCATGCGACCCTGAGATCAATTCGCGTATATCAAATCTTATAAAGATTATTATATTAATTACACTGAATTAAATGAAGTAATTAATATTCTTTCTACCGTGATACAATAACAGTCTAGGAAAAAAGAGATGCACTAATATTAATCTCGAGAAAGGAAAGATGTGCACCATACGTAATCTAAAGGTATAGGCAAACAATTCTATAAAAAGTTAATTTGTACTTCATGTATTAAACCTCTGGAGAAAAAAGAACTCTTTGGATTCTCCCGCAATAAATCTTCAATTAAATATTTTTTTTACCACTTCTTACCATACTCAACCATCACCTGTAACAATTATTATTACTATTCATGTTCTTCCACAAATATTCACCTTTATATAATGCTTGTTACTAATATATTATCTCATACCTAAAAACTATATTTTTGCTCTTCCTTTTCAATTTGATTTCAAAAACTTCTAAAAAAAAATTCATTCTTGAATCATGTCTTCCCCATCTTCTTCCTCTGAACACTTAGATTTCAACTTCAATCGTTCCCCCACCGGTCCTTTGTCTTCAAGATATTCTAGTGAATCTGATACCAGTCTGGACTTCACTCCTTTTGATTATCTCACTACATCAAATAATGTATTAATTGATCCTCCTATTCATGATGATAATGAAGTTTTTATGTGGGTTAGTGAAGAAGACATTATTCCTCTGCCACTTGACGGAGACATGCTTGATGAAAGCATGTCCTCTGATGCTGTAGGCTCGCTTCCTATCAACGGGTCAGACGAAGAGCTTGATAGAGACGATCCATTCTGGGAGTTCATCGGTGAAACAAAAAAACCTCAAAAATAGGAAGATGATGTGAAAATAAGTGATGAAGAGGAAGAGCAGAAGAATGAAGACGATGAATCTGCTTATGATGGGGATAATGACGAGGATTAGGATTTCCTGAACATCTGATATTCAATTGTATTTTGTCTTCTTTTAAAAGCTTTTAATTCTATTTTTTTGGTAAGGTCTCTTTCTCACTATATTAACTTATAGCTCTTTTAATTACATATCCAAACTGCGACTGCTGCTCTTAAACACTGCGACCATAGTCGCAATCCTACTACTGATGCAATTTATGGTCGCAGTTAATCATTTATCAGTTCCCAATGCGACTATGGTCGCAATAATGTACTGTTTTGGAGTTCAAAGTAATTTAAACTTATAGTGTATTAAGTTTTAAACTGTTTTGGATAACTGAACAGTCACATAGGAAGTATACACAATTTTTGGAAAAGGTAGAAAATAAGTTTGGGAGATATTCACGTGGTTTGAGAGCTTAAACCCTTTGGAATTCCGGGATTAAAAATATATAAAGGGTCATCAGCAAAAGGATTACAAACATACTAAATTATTTTTGCTCAAACACGTTACTCTCACTATTCGGTCAATAGACTCAAAAAATGTCTTCTCCACCGTCTTCACCGGAAAGAAGCCAATCATCTAATGATGATTGGATGTATAGTTCTGAACCGATGCCTCGCTACGGGTCAGAATCTGAGTTTGATACAGACGACCCGTTCTGGGACTTCATTGGTGAACCAAAACACAAACATGAAGAGAAGAAAGCGAAGATGAGACTGTAACGTCCCGATCCCGCGGGTACGGGGACGTCACTGCAACGTATATACGCAGGTCAGAAATACCCTCACGTATATACGCTAAGCATCAGTACAGGCAAGAATCAGAGTACGGAAGCAAGTGGTGCATTATACATTCCAACTTATGAGTACAATTACAAAGTTATCACCAGAGGTGATCCAATATTACATGAATATTACATCACTGATATGCGCAATTGTGAGATTACAAAGAGATGTACAAGTATGAACAGTACACAGGCACTCACGAGTTTACGAAAGGAAAACTCGAGAGGCACACAGGGGGCCTGGAAGGATAAAGCTCTGGACGGTCTGCTGGAGATCCATGCTACCGCTGCGCCACTCTAATCAGCAACTGGGAGAATCCACGCTCCAAGCTCCGACATGCTCCAAGCTCCAGGACCTGGACATGAGGATCCAGGGAGTCAGATGAAACTCCCCAAGCGAGTGGTGATACGAATGCCAAGTGGCGAGTATAGGTAAGCACATGTATAGCGATAAAACCAAATAAAGCCGAGGACGAGCAAATCTGATTGTATGGTTTCAGATCACGGCTCCATAAGACTAGTACGTCGAAGGAATAATCCAAACAAGGAAACCCTCATCTATATACCTTTATCTCATGTCACCATAATCCAAGCACATACAACCCGACTGTACTCAGGGCATGATAAGAAATGAATATGAGGCAGGTGGATACAAGGGATAAAGCAGAACATGAGCAGTTAATACTATAATACTCATAAAACCAAAAATCCGAAGTAAAATCCCGGACAAGCAAATATGGTAAGGCATATCACAGATTCATAGCCGTTTAAGCTGCAGGCTTCAGTATGCGTCCCATTCCACATACTTCTACTTACAACTTAAAGAGCAGGTTATTATCTTGATACTTATTATTACTCGTCTTACCCTGATATCTAGCTATGTGAACTAGCGTCCCAGCACACATAGGTCCATATCCGAGTAAAGCAAGGTTGTTATTGGAAACCAGCGGGGGTATCAACGAACTATGTTTACAGTGGGTCCCGTACATACCCGGGACCACGGCCCAGGATTGTTCCGTTGCTTGGTAACGGAACCAGCCGCAAGGCTAACAGAAGGGACTTATGTATGCCCTTATCAGATGGTACCAAGAAGGAGGGAGCCAGCACTCCCCTCGGTCGCCTGGAGGCCCACAGGTCAGACCGGAAGTTTTAGTTTCACAACATGCCTAGTACCACTGTAAACACGAACACATATTGATAGCCGCAAGTTTCCCCCGACCCGATGCAAGTTGTTCCTTTTATAAATTATTAGATGATTATCAGATTCCGGGAATGAGCAAGAGCAAGCCAGGAATATCAGGAGTGCAGATATATCAGGAGTACTGTACGTACTATAATGTATCACATGAGTATCAGGAGTACATTTTGTACTATCAAGATGTCAGGTCATCATTCCCGTTATCGTGATAATCATGAGAGTCAAGTATATCATGCTGGGTGTCAAGTGGTAGCATGACAAGATGGTGATATTAGACAGGCAACCAGTCATGTCAAGAGATTGATATTAGTCCGGTGGCAAGTCATATCATAACAAGAGGTCTTGCCAAGTAGTATCATGTCATGGTGTCAGGTGATAACACAACAGTTGTCAGGTGATATACATGTGTTAAATAGTAGCATGTAAATGACAGGTATGAAGTAATGGCACGGTAAGTGTTAAGATATCAGGTAAATACATGGCATGTGATAGAATAGTAACTGAGCACAATCAAGCGGAGCTGAGCAAGCTGGAAGTACAGACAGCAAACAGTATTTAACACTGGAGCGTCTGGCGAGGTTACCGGACGACTCGGTTGACGTGCGAGTAGAAAATCCGGCAGCAACTCGCCTAGACGAATCTAGTGGTAAAACGCTGAACGCTGATCATGATAACCAGGCGGAGCTGAACAAGCTGGTGGCACAGGCAGCGAACAGAGTTTAGACACTAATGCGCTCTGCGAGGTTACCGGGATACTCAGATCAAGATACGAGTAGAAAATCCAGCAGCAACTCGCCTAAACGAATTTAGTAAATAAAGCGCTGAGCGCTAAGCATGCTCACCAGACGGAGCTGAGAAACCTGACGGTCCCAATCACGTCCCTTTCGAGATAGTGAGTGACCGGAGGCTGAAGAGTCCAGAGAAACTTGACAGTCCCAATCACGTCTCTTTCGAGGTAGTGAGTGACCGGAGGCTGAAGGGTCGGCCATGCGTGGTATGAAGCAGTAGAATACAACACAGGCATAGTATATGTACAAGAATGAAACTACCCTAGTACAAGCATTCGTCACAGAGCAATACATGTCCAGTCATTGGCACTCGGCCATACACAGATACAGGGACTCAGCCCAATACATAATACATGAAAACATGGGGTAAAACACATGTCGATGGAGGCGAGAGCGAGAGCACTCGCCTAAATCACCAGGAAGAAAAGTCTGGAATCCATGGAACTCGCGCACGCGCCATAAATAATATATAATTATGAGGAGAGAGAAAGTGAAGAGGAGAGAGAAAGAGTTAGAAGCCTAGAGAGAGAAGCATATGGAAGGAGAGAGTGCATAAGGTGACGCGGGTTTAGAGAGTGAGACGCGGGGCCGCAGACGCGGGAGTCGCGTCGCGGGTTAGCAAACGCAGGAATCACAGACGCGGGAGTCGCGTCGCGAAGGAGCCACAAACGCGGGGTTCGAGACCCGCGTTTAAATCAGGACGCGAGGAGAACGCAGACGCGGTCGTGGGTTCCGCGTCGCGTTAGCACGAGGAGATCACAGGCGCGGGTATCTGTCCCGCTTCGTGACGATACAATAACGCGAAGGCCGCGTTAAAGAGATGACACGAACGCGAAGATTCGCGTGAAGGATGCCTGGACGCTGGGGTGGGATCCGCGTCAAAAATGCCAGAGATGATGGAGATCTAGAGAGAGATAATTCGGAGAGAGAGGAGATTATTCAGGAGAGAGAGGGAGAGAAAGCTAGAGAGAGAGTGAGAGTGGGAACAGGAGAGAGAGAGAGAGAGTGATCTCCAGGAGAGAGAAAGAGATCCAGGGAGAGAGAGGGAGAGATCCGGGGGGCTGTTGTCCCCCTAGCTTCCGCACACAGCGCCCCCCTGGGGGCGCTCGGCCTGGCCGCCGGCCAGGCGGCGGCGCCGGGCGGCGCTGGCCGCCGGCGGGGGAGTGGCGCCGGCCACTCCCCAGGAGAGGGGAGGAAGAGAAGAGGGGGCTGCTGCCCCCTCCACAACAGCGCACAGGGGGCCAGGTGGCCCCTGGCCGCGCCCAAAGCCGCCGGCACATCGCCGGCGGCGGTCAGCCCCCGCCGGGGATGCCAGAGGGGAGAGGAGGAGTCGGTGATGGCGGTGGTGGCCGGAGCTAGCGGGAGGGAGAGAAATATAAGGAAAGGAAAGGAAGGAAAGGAATGAAAAACACCTAGAGGGGGGGTGAATAGGTGTAAGTGCTAATCTAAGAAACTTAATGCAACTAAGTGCGCTAAATGCGGAAGCTAATGCAAATTATGCACAAACTAATACAATACAACAAGTGTAGCCGAATTCCCCTTGCGAGGCTCTGGACTAACTCCCCTTGATTCCCCTTGAAATGGGTTGAGGTGCTATGTGAAGCTCTTGTTGGATGAGTATAAGTTAGGCACACACACACAAGCAATCCAAGCAATATAAAATACACACAATCAAGCCAAGCATATAAGAATGAATAGCAATATGAATAAATGCAAGACAATATGAAATATGCACAACACAAGCAAATATGATATGATATGAATATGATGCTTTGCACAAATATAAGAGAGAGTTAGAGAGACAATGGATCAATACGCAAACACCAAGATTTGTTTCGAGGTTCGAGCACCTTGCTCTACATCCCCGCCTACACCACCGTGTAGGATTTCCACTATCTCAACTCCCACCAAGGGAACCTCTACCAAAGAGAATTTCTTACAACTCTAGGAGTACCAAACTCCTCTCTCGAACAACCACCTCACAACCGAGGGGTAAGGCCCGTAGCCAATACAACAACCAATCCACACACCTCTACCGAAGAGGCTCACAACCAAACTCCACCTCTACCTAAGAGGGAGCAAACCAATACCACTCCGATCACCTCTACCGAAGAGGGATACAACAAATAAAGGAGGGTTTACAACAATGAGGTTTACAACAAACAACCTCAAACACTTCTCTTCCTTTTTCTCTTATCTTTTTCCACAAAAACAAGATCCTAATTAGTTTAGGATAGAAGATAGCTCAAGTGTGGAAAAACTAGGTGTTTGGAAAACTAGCAACAAGAAAATCACTTGGGAAAATCCTTCCAAAAGATATAGAATGAAAACCAAGACAAATCTCCCAAAATATTCTTTTCTTTGATTTTTCCAAAAACTTAAAACAATAAAGATTGAAGAATTAAAGCCCCAAACACTTTTGAAAACTTGTTTTAAAACCTCTAGAAATCAGAAATTTTTCTCCTTAAAAAACTTGGCCAAAATCCCCAAAGAAATGGAGTTTATATAGGCCAAACAGAAAACTAGCCGTTAGAGCTGAGCTGGCAGCTCTGACAGGCGTCGGTCGACCGGCCCGGTCGACCGCCAACGATCAGAAAAGTGACCGTTGGGCACTAGCGGTCGACCGGCCCGGTCGACCGAAACATCCTGAGAGTTGAACTCTCAACTCGGTCGACCGGTCCGGTCGACCGACTACAATGTGTAGCCAGCGTGCACGTCTGTGCACATCGGTCGACCGACCCGGTCGACCGGCCACTTGGTGCGGTCGACCGGTCCGGTCGACCGAACTGGCCTGGCAGGCACAGTGCAGAACTGCACAGATACGGGATTTGAAAATAGGTCTTTTCACTCAATAAAAATCCCATAAATTCACAGTAAATCTAAAAATAGTTCTAATCACAATAAAAACTGTTTTTCTAAAAATATGTTTTTCTAAAACTTGTTTTATCATTTTACTTTGATAACCAAACTTGTGATAAAATTTCAAGACATATATCAATCATATCAATTCATTTTTGTGTCTTACCATTTTATCAAAAACAAAACTTGTATTTTATCAAACTAGAATTTTCCAAAACATGAATAGGATAGTCAAAATAAGTTTGTCTAGCAAGTTTAAAGCATGTATGTATATCTAGAACATATCTAATATACATAGGTATAAGGTAAACTTGTTTTGATCTATTATTCATGAAAACCAAAAAACCAAATCATGAAACGTGTGTGTTTTGTGCACTTGAGTATATCAACTAAACTAAGCTTTACAAATGGATCTAAAACACAAACTCTAAACTAGATACCTAAGTCTTCTTGACGATCTTCATCTTCAAGTAGACTTGCTCCAAAACTCCATCCATGGGCTAGACAAAGTGTGAACTTGAAGCTTTGGCCCTGGAATCACCATGAATAGCTTCTAAACTCCTTGTTGAAGCTAATCACCAACTAATATCCTGTTAATGATCTGAAACTTAGAAACACAAGAATATTAGTAAACATAACTACATGAGTGTTGATCATCATCAAAACTAGAGTGGAAGGCCATTGGGCCAACAATCTCCCCCTTTTTGATGATGACAAAACTCATGGAGTTATATATGCATGGATTAAAGTTAAGCTTCAAGGAAGCTCCCCCTTAACTCATGCATAGGGATAAACAATAAATATATGCAATGAATGTTAAACATGAAACATGCGTATGCATAACAATAAATGGTTCTAGATATCAAATGGAATATTCAAAACAAATAACCTCTAGATACCAATTACAAAGCAAACTCTATAAAACGATTAAACTTAATATTTAAACTTAATATTCTTGAGATTAAAACATAATATATGCATAAACATAAGCATGCATATAAAACTTCATAAATCTTTCTCCCCCTTTTTGTCAATCATCAACAAAGGGGTAATCAAAACCATAAATAAAACGAGGGGTAAAAATCTTTCTTCCCCTTTATGTCAAACAAAACAATAAAAGACAATGTTCTCCCCCTTTTTGTCTAAAACAAAAAACAAAATCAATAAGGGGTGACTACAAACATGATATCAATTAAAAATATGTCAATGAAGTATCTTGATACCAATAAACAAGGATCAATATATGTTATATGCTATATACATTCATGAAGAGGAAGACGCTAAGTTAGCTTCCCTACACATATGCATTACATGAAGAAAGGATGACAAGCCCCAATTCACATAACACATATTATGTAATGCATAAGAGGAGATGTGAAGCTCCCCCTACACACGTATATCATATAAAGAAGAGTTGTCAAGCTCCTCAATTTATAATATACTCAACATGAATCTATATGTAAGAGAGATGTTAAGCTCTCCTTGCATATAGGAAATACAAATCAAAACTTTGAATATTTTCTTTAAACAACATTTTGAGATACCAATTGTAATTAAACATAAGTCTTGAATTCTTAAACATGAATCTTGAAACCAAAACAAATTTTGAATTTCTTAAATATGATACCAATTGTAAATATTTTACCAATTGAAAAAGATTTTACATAGAAACATTGATACCAATTGTAAGGATTGTTCATTTTAAAACATATAATTTGATGTTGATATCATATGTTTAAAATAACAACTTTTAATCATAAAGTGTGGGAGTACAAATACCAATTGAAATACAAAATCAAATTTTCTCCCCCTTTATGAAATACAAACTAAAATATGCATAGTCTTGATAACAATTTAAAAGTAATCAATTTAAACAAAATTGAAACTCAAGCACTAGCATAAACACAAACATATATATGTATGAAAAATAGATACCAATAGAAATTGATATACTTGGAATTTAAAGCATACATACATACAAAACATATATGAGTATACAAGAAGATCAAAAGGATACCAATTGAAAGAGTTCAATGATACCAATTGTCATAACAAAAAAATTCAAGTGTATACATCATATTCTCTACCACCCAATCATAATTCAAGTTTAAAAGATTTTCAATTTAGGGCATACATGAACATGATCTCCCATCCTACCGCCCTTGAAGGTAGGGGTTTTCAAAGATAGATTTAAAAATGTAGTTTTGTTTGAAAATCACTACCAAAATGAAGAACACCGCAACTAGTTAAATGGAAAACTTGTTAACTAGCACGAAATCCTTCAAGCAAGGAATAAAACAAAATTGAAATTTACATGATAATCATCACTCTAACCAATAAAGCATAACTCATGAGAAACAAAACATGAGCAATAGATATGAGTGTACAAATAATATGTGAAGATCATAATCATGAAAAATATTTCATTAAGCTCAATTATTCCTTAAAATAATTCCATGAAAAATCATATAAAACTCCTTATTTAATCTTCAAGGCATATGTATGTCTAATACAAGCTAAAATATACATACATATCCAAAACTCAACGAGTCCACTAAATGAATATTCATGAAGGCACGTGGCTCAAAAGATGTATATGTATAAGATTAGTTTGAACTAGATGGACATATACATGAAGTTAAACATAAATATATGAAACATGAAAAACTAATTTTCATCACAACAAATTTCATTTCAAGGTATATGTATGAATTGTCAAACATGAAGTATACATACATATCCCTAAACACAATTGAGTCCAAATATAGATTTGCATGAAAGGCAAATGACTCAAGGGGTATACATGTATATCTTAAAGTTTGGCAATACAAATATATACATGAAGTGAAACACACAATCATAAAACAAATTCAAAATGGAATACAAGTTTGAAATGTATGAATCATCAAAACTAGACTATACTAACACATCTAATGGGTTCAAATAAGCAATCAAGCTCAACATATATAGATTTATTTGTAGCCCACTCTATGTACAAGTATATAACTAGTCTTAATGAAAACAAACATCTAAACATATATTCAAAACATGAAGCATCAAAACAATATAAAAGTCATCATGATAAACTAAAACATGATTACTATGTAAATTCACATGTATTAGATTCATGATGTACATTATAGCTTAAACAAAAGTGAGAACACTAATTATGGGTCCATATAAGCATATGTGTCTCAAATACTATATATGTATGTCAAGGATCTAATAAACATGGAATGAACATATTAATCCATAGACATCAAAAACATGTCATAATCAAATGAATATGAAAGCATGGGAGTTTAGGAATCGTTACCAAAACCTCAAGGCAACTCTCCTTGTCTCCAAAAACTTGGTGGTCCTCTCCACCATCTCTTCCCTTGAAAGTGATGCATCCAATTGATTTCCTTTAAGTCCGGAACGCATCTACTCCAAGGTGCCATCACTCTCACGTCATGTGAGAGCCCACACCTACATCAAAAATTGGAGGGGTGGTCTTTGGTACCCATACTCTTTTGGGTCCATGGGGGTTAGTCTCATTTCTAACCCAAACAAAATTCTTTGCTAAATTAGGAGTATGTAATCTATCATAACAAAATTTAGCAAGATGGCCCTTACGACCACAATGTGTACAAGTGTACACATGAGCATACATATGGTGATGGGTGTGTCCGTGAGGAGCATGTGTATGCCGTGGAAGGTGTGCATGCATAAAGGATGGAACTTGTTTCTTTCGAACCAAGGTTTCCAACCGAGTGTGGTTCAAGGCACATTGGCTCATAGTGGAGCCCAAACAATCTACCTTCTTCTTAAGCATGGATATATCATTATTAATCTTAGAAGAAGAGGTACATGCATTAGGTAGACTAGATGAAGAAGCTACACTAGCATGGCAAACATGTGCATCAACTTTATTTTTCAAACAATGTTTTTCTTTAAACATGCATCCAAATCTTTAGAAATTGAAGCAATCTTAATTTTCAAAGAATCATTTTCTTTTAACACAAAATCTACTTTTGAAGACAAATTTTCATTTTTCTTCAAAATAGCATGGCAATCATTTTTATTTTTCAAAACTCATTTTCTTTAAGTGCAAGTTCTAATTGAGATCTTAATGAATCCCTTTCATTATAGACCTCAACTTTCTCTTGCAAAACACAATCAAGTCTAGTATGCAAATTTTTATTTTCTTGTTCAATTCCTAAACTCTTCTTTTTCAACAAATTATATTTTTCTATCAATTTTTCACAAACAATGGAAAGTTCTTCATTCAAGGCATGGGGATCAACATAATCATTTGAAGAACTAGCACAATCATTACTATCTAGTTGAGTTTCCGATTGTACCTCAAGGGAGTCATTCCCTTGGACCATGAAGCATTGTGGATCGGATTCTCCACTAGATTCCTCTTCTTGGATTGGCAATTGAAGCTTGGAGGTGGTGGTTGTTGTCAATTTGTTCCACACTGCAAAAGCGGAATCAAGATTAGAAACACATAAAAGATAATCTTTAGGAAGTGTGCTTCTAATAGCCTCTAGGGCTTGTGCATTGGCCCCTATATGATTGCAATCACCAAGATAACATCTCTTGGTGGCGGCAAGGAAGACATGCAAACCTAGGGTCTTTAGGTACATGGACATCCTATACTTCCAAATATCAATGTTGGAAGGATCATAGCTAGGTGGGGTCATGAAGTCCATGGTATAAACTAGATGTGTGCAAACAAGCAAATACAAATGAGATTAGCAAGCAAATGGATCTCACTCCTAGGATGTTAAGCCTAAGTATCAGGAGCACTAGCTCTGATACCAATTGAAAAACACCTAGATGGGGGTGAATAGGTGTAAGTGCTAATCTAAGAAACTTAATGCAAACTAAGTGCGCTAAATGTGGAAGCTAATGCAAATTATGCACAAACTAATACAATACAACAAGTGTAGCCGAATTCCCCTTGCGAGGCTCTGGACTAACTCCCCTTGATTCCCCTTGAAATGGGTTGAGGTGCTATGTGAAGCTCTTGTTGGATGAGTATAAGTTAGGCACACACACACAAGCAATCCAAGCAATATAAAATACACACAATCAAGCCAAGCATATAAGAATGAATAGCAATATGAATAAATACAAGACAATATGAAATATGCACAACACAAGCAAATATGATATGATATGAATATGATGCTTTGCACAAATATAAGAGAGAGTTAGAGAGATAATGGATCAATACGCAAACACCAAGATTTGTTTCGAGGTTCGAGCACCTTGCTCTACATCCCCGCCTACACCACCGTGTAGGATTTCCACTATCTCAACTCCCACCAAGGGAACCTCTACCAAAGAGGATTTCTTACAACTCTAGGAGTACCAAACTCCTCTCTCAAACAACCACCTCACAACCGAGGGTAAGGCCCGTAGCCAATACAACACCAATCCACACACCTCTACCGAAGAGGCTCACAACCAAACTCCACCTCTACCTAAGAGGGAGCAAACCAATACCACTCCGATCACCTCTACCGAAGAGGGATACAACAAATAAAGGAGGGTTTACAACAATGAGGTTTACAACAAACAACCTCAAACACTTCTCTTCCTTTTTCTCTTATCTTTTTCCACAAAAACAAGATCCTAATTAGTTTAGGATAGAAGATAGCTCAAGTGTGAAAAAACTAGGTGTTTGGAAAACTAGCAACAAGAAAATCACTTGGGAAAATCCTTCCAAAAGATATAGAATGAAACCAAGACAAATCTCCCAAAATATTCTTTTCTTTGATTTTTCCAAAAACCTAAAACAATAAAGATTGAAGAATTAAAGCCCCAAACACTTTTGAAACTTGTTTTAAAACCTCTAGAAACCAGAAATTTTTCTCCTTAAAAAACTTGGCCAAAATCCCCAAAGAGATGGAGTTTATATAGGCCAACAGAAAACTAGCCGTTAGAGCTGAGCTGGCAGCTCTGACAGGCGTCGGTCGACCGGCCCGGTCGACCGCCAACGATCAGAAAGTGACTGTTGGGCACTAGCGGTCGACCGGCCCGGTCGACCGAAACATCCTGAGAGTTGAACTCTCAACTCGGTCGACCGGTCCGGTCGACCGACTACAATGTGTAGCCAGCGTGCACGTCTGTGCACATCGGTCGACCGACCCGGTCGACTGGCCACTTGGTGCGGTCGACCGGTCCGGTCGACCGAACTGGCCTGGCAGGCACAGTGCAGAACTGCACAGATACGGGATTTGAAAATAGGTCTTTTCACTCAATAAAAATCCCATAAATTCACAGTAAATCTAAAAATAGTTTTAATCACAATAAAAACTATTTTTCTAAAAATATGTTTTTCTAAAACTTGTTTTATCATTTTACTTTGATAACCAAACTTGTGATAAAAATTTCAAGACATATATCAATCATATCAATTCATTTTTGTGTATTGCCAATTTTATCAAAAACAAAACTTGTATTTTATCAAACTAGAATTTTCCAAAACATGAATAGGATAGTCAAAATAAGTTTGTCTAGCAAGTTTAAAGCATGTATGTATATCTAGAACATATCTAATATACATAGGTATAAGGTAAACTTATTTTGATCTATTATTCATGAAAACCAAAAACCAAATCATGAAACGTGTGTGTTTTGTGCACTTGAGCATATCAACTAAACTAAGCTTTACAAATGGATCTAAAACACAAACTCTAAACTAGATACCTAAGTCTTCTTGACGATCTTCATCTTCAAGTAGACTTGCTCCAAAACTCCATCCATGGGCTAGACAAAGTGTGAACTTGAAGCTTTGGCCCTGGAATCACCATGAATAGCTTCTAAACTCCTTGTTGAAGCTAATCACCAACTAATATCCTGTTAATGATCTGAAACTTAGAAACACAAGAATATTAGTAAACATAACTACATGAGTGTTGATCATCATCAAAACTAGAGTGGAAGGCCATTGGGCCAACAAGGAAAAGGAAGAAAAAGAGAGAGGAGATGGTGGTTGTGTTATTGGTGATGGAGGAGAGGAAGCTAGGCCGGAGTTGGGGTCCTCGCCGGCGACGTGGCCGGAGCGCCGGCGGTGGTGGCAGGTTGGGGTCGGCCCCCCTCTTGGAGGAGGAGAAGAAGGAGAAAGGAGATGAGGAGAAGTGAAGAAGAAAGAAAGAAAATAGAAAAGAAAAAGAAAAGAAAAAGGGATGATGATGGGAAAGGGGTAGGTGAGGGGTGTGGTGATGGGATGCGGCCCACGTGGAGGAGTGGGCTGCAGCTGGAGTCGGTGGAGAAAAGAAAGGAAAGAAAGAGAAGAAAAGACAAGATTTGAAGAAAATAATAATATTATAATAAGGTCGCGAAAAATCGACTGTTCCAGAAAAATCCCCAAAAATACCCGGAGGTAGTAAACGTCATCCTGAGGAATAATACGAAATCGGTTTTCAGAAATAAAATCCCGTTCTCAAATTAAAAATCCGGAAGGCAACCACCGATACCGGTCTACACCGGGTCGACCGGGTTTTGATAAATTCTGAAAAATCCCAGAAAATGTATTAAAGAATAAAATATGATTTTAAGAAGTAAAATGAAAACGGAATTTAGAAATTCAATCCCGATTGTAAACTAAAATTCTGGAATCAACCAGCGATACTGGCCGATACCGAATCTAGTGGAATTTTCATAAATTCATAAAATCCTCAGAAAAAGTATTTAGATGGGAAATATGATTTTAAGAAATAGTGTAAAAAGACACTCCTTAAAATTTCAATCTGTTTGCAAATTAAAAATCCGGGAATCGGTCAGCTGCACTGGTCGACACCGTTTTGAAGATTTTCAACTTAATTCAGGAAAATTCCAGAAAATCATAAAAAATCTAGAATATTAGAAAATGATGTTTAAAACTAAAATTGGTCAAATCGGAATACCAGAATGTCCAAATCGAGCAATACTCTAGGATCGGGCCCTCGGTTCAGACTAGGGCTGACTCCGAGTCCACGAATCCAAATCCAAGACAAAACGTTCATATAAATAATTCATAATACAAAACAAATACAAGAAGTAAATCGAAAAATACGATCGAAAAATCTGAATACGCAACTAAGTACGTATTCCGGGAGCGGGGTGTTACAATCCATCCACCTTACAAAAAATTGCGTCCTCGCAATTTCGATAAGGGGTAAATTGAACACAAGGAGGACAAGGGTGGAATTTATACCAATTAAGATATGAAGCACTATAGGCAGGGCCCTCAAGTTGACTGGTCAATAATCAGAACATAGACATCCTCTGCACTTCCGGCTGTATAAATCTCCGAACGATGCCAAATAATACTGACTGATAACACAGCTTTGCACTAGAATTCCCGCTGTACTGTATACTTAATGCCGCTCTGAGAATAAGCCAGAACACTGAAGATAAAGAAAATCATGATAGTCCTGAGCATAATAAAGAAGACCGATAATTGAGAATTCCGAATACCAGGTATCAATCACTCTGAAAGATATAGCCGAGAATAAAGAATAACCGCAGAAAATCCCGAATACCATCTTCTAAAAGATAACCCGATAGCAGATCCATTCTGAGAATACCCGAACTTCATAGAGTTGGCCGAAGAGATCACATCATAGCTTCGCTCAGAACCAGCCGCTACCTCTCTAGTCTATTCATATCTTAAGTTGGTATAAGGGCTTCGAAAAACCAAAACCGGGAAAGATAGGAAGGATTAGGGATCAAAGGAAAGATGATCAAGAAAATAGATAACTCTGTACTTATAGTTGGATTGTATAACCAGGACTCATGCATTCCAGTTGCAAATTCCTTTACCATTAATTTGCCATCTGGACGTACTGAGGAGGTGAGAGCCTAAGCTCTGATACCAACCTGTAACGCCCCGATCCCGCGGGTACGGGGACGTCACTGCAACGTATATACGCAGGTCAGAAATACCCTCACGTATATACGCTAAGCATCAGTACAAGCAAGAATCAGAGTACGGAAGCAAGTGGTGCATTATACATTCCAACTTATGAGTACAATTACAAAGTTATCACCAGAGGTGATCCAATATTACATGAATATTACATCACTGATATGCGCAATTGCGAGATTACAAGAGATGTACAAGTATGAACAGTACACAGGCACTCACGATTTTACGAAAGAAAACTCGAGAGGCACACAGGGGGGCCTGGAAGGATAAAGCTCTGGACGGTCTGCTGGAGATCCATGCTACCGCTGCGCCACTCTAATCAGCAACTGGGAGAATCCACGCTCCAAGCTCCGACATGCTCCAAGCTCCAGGACCTGGACATGAGGATCCAGGGGAGTCAGATGAAACTCCCCAGGCGAGTGGTGATACGAATGCCAAGTGGCAAGCATAGGTAAGCACATGTATAGCGATAAAACCAAATAAAGCCGAGGACGAGCAAATCTGATTGTATGGTTTCAGATCACGGCTCCATAAGACTAGTACGTCGAAGGACTAATCCATATAAGGAAACCCTCATCTATATACCTTTATCTCATGTCACCATAATCCAAGCACATACAACCCGACTGTACTCAGGGCATGATAAGAAAATGAACATGAGGCAGGTGGATACAAGGGATAAAGCAGAACATGAGCAGTTAATACTATAATACTCATAAAGCTGAAAATCCGAAGTAAAATCCCGGACAAGCAAATATGGTAAGGCATATCACAGATTCATAGCCGTTTAAGCTGCAGGCTTCAGTATGCGTCCCATTCCACATACTTCTACTTACAACTTAAGAGCAGGTTATTATCTTGATACTTATTATTACTCGTCTTACCCTGATATCTAGCTATGTGAACTAGCGTCCCAGCACACATAGGTCCATATCCGAGTAAAGCAAGGTTGTTATTGGAAACCAGCGGGGTATCAACGAACTATGTTTACAGTGGGTCCCGTACATACCTGGGACCACGGCCCAGGATTGTTCCGTTGCTTGGTAACGGAACCAGCCGCAAGGCAAACAGGAGGACTTATGTATGCCCTTATCAAGATGGTACCAAGAAGAGGGAGCCAGCACTCCCCTCGGTCGCCTGGAGGCCCACAGGTCAGACCGGAAGTTTTAGTTGCACAACATGCCTAGTACCACTGTAAACACGAACACATATTGATAGCCGCAAGTTTCCCCCGACCAGATGCAAGTTGTTCCTTTTATAAATTATTAGATGATTATCAGATTCCGGGAATGAGCAAGAGCAAGCCAGGAATATCAGGAGTGCAGATATATCAGGAGTACTGTACATACTATAATGTATCACATGAGTATCAGGAGTACATTTTGTACTATCAAGATGTCAGGTCATCATTCCCGTTATCGTGATAATCATGAGAGTCAAGTATATCATGCTGGGTGTCAAGTGGTAGCATGACAAGATGGTGATATTAGACAGGCAACCAGTTATGTCAAGAGATTGATATTAGTCCGGTGGCAAGTCATATCATAACAAGAGGTCTTGCCAAGTAGTATCATGTCATGGTGTCAGGTGATAACACAACAGTTGTCAGGTGATATACATGTGTTAAATAGTAGCATGTAATGACAGGTATGAAGTAATGGCACGGTAAGTGTTAAGATATCAGGTAAATACATTGCATGTGATAGAATAGTAGCTGAGCACAATCAAGCGGAGCTGAGCAAGCTGGAAGTACAGACAGCAAACAGTATTTAACACTGGAGCGTCTGGCGAGTTTACCGGGACGACTCGGTTGACGTACGAGTAGAAAATCCGGCAGCAACTCGCCTAGACGAATCTAGTGGTAAAACGCTGAACGCTGATCATGATAACCAGGCGGAGCTGAACAAGCTGGTGGCACAGGCAGCGAACAGAGTTTAGACACTAATGCGCTCTGCGAGGTTACCGGGATACTCGGATCAAGATACGAGTAGAAAATCCGGCAGCAACTCGCCTAAACGAATTTAGTGAATAAAGCACTGAGCGCTAAGCATGCTCACCAGACGGAGCTGAGAAACCTGACGGTCCCAATCACGTCCCTTTCGAGATAGTGAGTGACCGGAGGCTGAAGGGTCCAGAGAAACCTGACGGTCCCAATCACGTCTCTTTCGAGGTAGTGAGTGACGGAGGCTGAAGGGTCGGCCATGCGTGGTATGAAGCAGTAGAATACAACACAGGCATAGTATATGTACAAGAATGAAACTACCCTAGTACAAGCATTCGTCACAGAGCAATACATGTCCAGTCATTGGCACTCGGCCATACACAGATACAGGGACTCAGCCCAATACATAATACATGAAAACATGGGGTAAAACACATGTCGATGGAGGCGAGAGCGAGAGCACTCGCCTAAATCACCGGAAAGCCGAAAAGTCTGGAATCCATGGAACTCGCGCACGCGCCATAAATAATATATAATTATGAGGAGAGAGAAAGTGAAGAGGAGAGAGAAAGAGTTAGAAGCCTAGAGAGAGAAGCATATGGAAGGAGAGAGTGCACAAGGTGACACGGGTTTAGAGAGTGAGACGCGGGGGTCGCAGACGCGGGAGTCGCGTCGCGGGGTTAGCAAACGCAGGAATCACAGACGCGGGAGTCGCGTCGCGAAGGAGCCACAAACGCGGGGTTCGAGACCCGCGTTTAAATCAGGACGCGAGGAGAACGCAGACGCGGTCGTGGGTTCCGCGTCGTGTTAGCACGAGGAGATCACAGGCGCGGGTATCTGTCCCGCGTCGTGACGATACAATAACGCGAAGGCCGCGTTAAAGAGATCACACGAACGCGAAGATTCGCGTGAAGGATGCCTGGACGCGGGGGTGGGATCCGCGTCAAAAATGCCAGAGATGATGGAGATCTAGAGAGAGATAATTCGGAGAGAGAGGAGATTATTCAGGAGAGAGAGGGAGAGAAAGCTAGAGAGAGAGAGTGAGTGTGAACAGGAGAGAGAGAGAGTGATCTCCAGGAGAGAGAAAGAGATCCAGGGAGAGAGAGGGAGAGATCCAGGGGGCTGTTGTCCCCCTGGCTTCCGCACACAGCGCCCCCCTCTGGGGGCGCTCGGCCTGGCCGCCGGCCAGGCGGCGGCGCCGGGCGGCGGCGGCCACCGGCGGGGGAGTGGCGCCGGCCACTCCCCAGGAGAGGGGAGGAAGAGAAGAGGGGGCTGCTGCCCCCTCAATAGAGAGAAGGAGAGGGGGGCTTGCCCCCCTCACAGCTCGCGCACAGGGGGCCCAGGTGGGCCCCCTGGTCGCCCACGGCCGCCGGCCGCCGCCGGCGGCGCCCCGAACTGGGGTGGCGCCGGCCACCCCAAGGGAAGAAGGAGGGGGGCTATTGCCCCCTCCACAACAGCGCACAGGGGGCCAGGTGGCCCCCTGGCCGCGCCCAAAGCCGCCGGCACATCGCCGGCGGTGGTCAGCCCCCGCCGGGGATGCCGGAGGGGAGAGGAGGAGTCGGTGATGGCGGTGGTGGCCGGAGCTAGCGGGAGGGAGAGAAATATAAGGAAAGGAAAGGAAGGAAAGGAAAAGAAAGGAAAAAGAGAGAGGAGATGGTGGTTGTGTTATTGGTGATGGAGGAGAGGAAGCTAGGCCAGAGTTGGGGTCCTCGCCGGCGACGTGGCCGGAGCGCCGGCGGTGGTGGCAGGTTGGGGTCGGCCCCCCTCTTGGAGGAGGAGAAGAAGGAGAAAGGAGATGAGGAGAAGTGAAGAAGAAAGAAAGAAAATAGAAAAGAAAAAGAAAAGAAAAAGGGATGATGATGGGAAAGGGGTAGGTGAGGGGTGTGGTGATGGGATGCGGCCCACGTGGAGGAGTGGGCTGCAGCTGGAGTCGGTGGAGAAAAGAAAGGAAAGAAAGAGAAGAAAAGACAAGATTTGAAGAAAATAATAATATTATAATAAGGTCGCGAAAAATCGACTGTTCCAGAAAAATCCCCAAAAATACCCGGAGGTAGTAAACGTCATCCTGAGGAATAATACGAAATCGGTTTTCAGAAATAAAATCCCGTTCTCAAATTAAAAATCCGGAAGGCAACCACCGATACCGGTCTACACCGGGTCGGCCGGGTTTTGATAAATTCTGAAAAATCCCAGAAAATGTATTAAAGAATAAAATATGATTTTAAGAAGTAAAATGAAAGCGGAATTTAGAAATTCAATCCCGATTGTAAACTAAAAATCCTGGAATCAACCAGCGATACTGGCCGATACCGAATCCGGTGGAATTTTCATAAATTCATAAAATCCTCAGAAAAAGTATTTAGATGGGAAATATGATTTTAAGAAATAGTGTAAAAAGACACTCCTTGAAATTCCAATCCGTTTGCAAATTAAAAATCCGGAAATCGGTCAGCTGCACTAGTCGACACCGGTTTTGAAGATTTTCAACTTAATTCAGGAAAATTCCAGAAAATCATAGAAAATCTAGAATATTGGAAAATGATGTTTAAAACTGAAATAGGTCAAATCGGAATACCGGAATGTCCAAATCAAGTAATACTCTAGGATCGGGCCCTCGGTTCAGACTAGGGCTGACTCCGAGTCCACGAATCCAAATCTAAGACAAAACGTTCATATAAATAATTCATAATACAAAACAAATATAAGAAGTAAATCGAAAATACGATCAAAAAATCTGAATACGCAACTAAGTACGTATTCCGGGAGCGGGGTGTTACAGAGACTGTCGCTGAAGAGGAGGAAGAGACGGAAAGCGATACAGAAGACGAAAGCATGACTCTTGATGACGAATCTGATTACGATGGTGATGACGAGGATTAGAAGTTTAAAAAATTGTATTTTATTTTTTTTTAAATATATATAAATCAGTTTTCTAAGGTTAATTGTGTGAATTACATTTTTTACTACTATGTCTTGGTTGAAATGCTGTACAATTGTTACAAACCTTCATTTTAAATATTTTACGCTAAACGAATATACTGCGACCATGGACGCAGTTAATAATTATATTACTTCACCCGTATAAATTTTTAAAATGATAGGTTGCGACTTTGGTCGCAGTTGCAGGACGCAGATTTAATAAATAAACTGCGACCTTGGTCGCATTTGCTGGTCTTTAGTCTTAATCAACAACAATATTGCTACCTTGGTCACAGTTGCTAACCGTAATCTTAATAAAATACAAAGCGACCTTGGTCGCAGTTGCTGGTTTTTGGACATAATAAAATACACTGCGACCTTGGTCGCAATCGCTGGTCTTTATTTTTAATCAACAACAACACTGCGACCTTGGTCGCAGTTACTGGCCGCAGTCTTAAAAAAATAATCTGCGACCTTCGTCGCAGCTGCTGGTCTTTAGTCTTAATCAACAACAACACTGCGACGAGGTGACACGTCACCGCAGAAGTTGCTTAGTCGCAGTCTTTGGTCGAAGTGTCGACCCTGGTCGCAGTTGTTTCTGTTTGCAATGTAGTCTTATGCGACCTTGGTCGCAGTGTCGTCTCTGGTCCAAGTTGTTTTGTTTGCAATGCATGACTGCAACCAACGTCGTAGTTTATTAAAAAACAAATATGATTTTTATTTATGTCCAGGCATTTATCTCCAGGCATGTGAAAATGATACAAAACGCTCTCTTATACAATAAGATTGAGTGTTACAATACAGCAGTACAAAGAAGACTAAACATCAAAGACGCTCTCTTATACAATAAGATTGAGTGTTACAATACAGCAGTACAAAGAAGACTAAACATCAAAAGACGCTCTCTTATACAATAAGATTGAGTGTTACAATACAGCAGTACAAATAAGACTAAACATCAAAAGACGCTTTCTTATACAATAAGATTGAGTGTTACAATACAGCAGTACAAAGAAGACTAAACATCAAAAAGAGCCCTTGTTGACTAAGAGCAGTGGTGTTATTGAGGTCTGGTGGCAGCAGAATCTCCGATTCCACCTGACCCTACAAAGTGGCGGGATACGATCCTTCGTTTATGAACATCTCTTCCACCAGAAGGTTATCTAGTGAGCATGGAATTTCCTCGATGTCACTTCTGGGGTAAGAGAGGAGGTTTTAAGACCTCACAGGGTATGCTACCCACCACTATATCCACCACATCCCCCGCCGTCATACCCACTCTGACCATCCCGTACCAGCAAGCTTGACTGGTGCATCAAGTCCGAGGAGATCTTGGTGAGGGTTAAGTCCTCGTCAGGGATCATGACTTCTTCCCTTGTGAACGACGAGGACCATGACTTCTTCCCTTGTGGACGATGAGGTCTATGACTTCTTCCCTTGTGGACGAACATCGATCAAGTTCGTCCATAGGGTCATCTTCATCCATGGAGGCAGGCCCCTGTTAGAGACTCTGAAGAAAGCGGAAATTCTCAGAGCAATTGCTCTCGAAAATAAAACAGTCTAATTATGGGCTGTTAAAGGGAGAGGGTGAGCCCTATTTATAGGCAGCCCATAATAACCATAATTAATGGTTCATTAATCAGAACCGTCGGCTTTAATGGTCTCCAACCGCCAGCGCCGGTTTGGCATTAAAAGACATTAACGCCTAAACCCAATGAAGAGCCGACGCGTAGACAACGTAGACTTGACGTTTAAAGATCTCATAAAATCTTTATGACAGGCCGCGTCTCTCGGAGTGACTCCAAGTCGCGTCCCCTCAGCAAACTTTTCATTTTTCATTTAGATTCAAAAATGACTTAATCCAAAACAACACTTAATAAAACAACACTGCGACCTTGGTCGCTATGCATGTTAATATAAAGGAAACACTTACTTAACGTACTGCGACCTATGTCGCAGTCCATGTAATGCAACCCTAGATTGCAGTTGCTGGCCATCTTTATCTATAACAACACTGCGACTTTGGTCGCAATTAACCATGTACACTGCGACCAAAGTCTCTGACTAAGGTCGCAGTTTAAATGTACACAGCGACCAAAGTCTCTGACTAAGGTCGTAGTTTAATTAAACTATAAAGTAGAATTTTATCGCAGGCTGAAAAAATTGATCTGAAAAGATTTTATATTTTCAGAAAAAATTTTATCGCAGGCTGAAAAGTAGAAACTAGATCTTTCATAAAAGAGGCAAGGAAATAGGGCGAAAAGTAATTTATATACAATAACCAAAATCCTATAAAGAGCGGCAAAAAAAGGGGGAAAAATAATAATAAACAATAAGGAAAGTTATCGAAAAGGGGGTATTTGGTAATTTAACTTCTTCCTAAAAGCGGGCCGCAAGTTGGTGGGGTGACAAAATTGAGCCACGTCACCGCAGGCTGAGAGAGTTCTCTCAGCCGCAGGCTGATATACATTTCTCTCTCTCTCTCTCTCTCTCTCTCTCTATATATATATATATATATATATATATATATATATATATATATATGTGTGTGTGAGAAAAATGTATATCAGCCCGCGGGCTGAGAGTACTCTCTCAGCCTGCGGTGACGTGGCTCAATTTGTCACCTCACTGACTTGCGGCCCGCTTTTAGGGAGAAGTTAAATTACCAAATACCCCTTATGAAAAGCTACTTTTTCGGTAAAAGACAGTGAATGCTACTTTATTAAATCAGGAAACTAATTTGAATGCTTCTTTAATTTTTTTATCTGATTTGATATTTAATGATTTTTAATATAGTTGCAGTACTTATGAGAACTGCTACCACGGTCGCAGTCTTTTCTAAGACTGCTACCAAGGTCGCAGTCTTTTTCTGAGGACTGCTATCAAGGTCGCAGTGTTTTTATGAGAACTGCTACCACGGTCGCAGTCTTTTCTAAGGACTGCTATCAAGGTCGCAGTCTTTTTCTGAGGACTGCTACCAAGGTCGCAGTGTTTTTATGAGAACTGCAACCACGATCGCAGTCTTTTCTAAGGACTGCTACCAAGGTCGCAGTCTTTTTCTGAGGACTATTACCAAGGTCGCAGTCTTTTTTTCTGAGGACTGCTACCAAGGTCGCAGTCTTTTTCTGAGGACTGCTACCATGGTCGCAGTCTTTTTCTGAGGACTGCTACCAAGGTCGCAGTCTTTTTCTGAGGACTGCTACCATGGTCGCAGTCTTTTTCTGAGGACTGCTACCAAGGTCGGTAAAAAGTTATGAGGGAGGGTATTTTCAGAAATTACAATGTTGAGGTGACTGGCATTAAATTGGGCGGGATTTTACAGGATTTTGTCCGCCAAAATTATTACAGATGTGGGGCGGTGATGTTGCCACGCCCGCAGGCTGAGAAAACTCTCTCAGCCTGCAGGCTGAGGTACAGTAAGCCCTATATATATATATATATATATATATATATATATATATATATATATATATATATATATATATATATATATATATATATATATATATAGTGAGTTGATCCCGTAAGAACGGTTCTCACGAATTCATGTGAGAACTTTCACGTGGGCCGCGGATCTAATAGAGATCTAGTTTTATTTGATTTGATCTATCAGATCCGACGACCCACGTGAAAGTTCTCACAGAAATTTGTGAGAACCGTTCTTAGAGGATCAGCCTCCCTATATATATATATATATATATATATATATATATATATATATATATATTATATATATATATATATATATATATATATATATATATATATATATATATATTATATATATATATATATATATATGGGTTACTGTACCTCAGCCGGCAGGCTGAGAGAGTTTCTCAGCCGGCAGGACGTGGCAACATCATAGCCACATACCTGTCATAAATTTTGGCGGACAAAAAGATGAAAAATCCCGCCTAATTTAATGTTAGTCATGTCAACATTGTATCTTCCGAAAATACCCTCTGTCACATCTTTTTACCTTATGTAAAAAAGTTGCCTTTCAAAAAAAATTTCAGCTCTAAAATTTCACCCAATCATTTTGTTTAAAAATTATAAATTTACAGACCTGGTCGCAGTGTCAAACCGGGTCGCAGTTTTTTACATTTGTATTGTAGATGACTGCGACCTTGGTCGCAGTGTCGAACCGGGTCGCAGTGTCGAACCGGGTCGCAGTTTTTTTACATTTGTATTGTAGATGACTGCGACCTTGATCGTTGTGTCGTCCCGGGTCGTAGTTGTTTCAATATTCGTTGTAGTGTCATACGACCATTATCGTAGTGTATTTAACGTCATTTGTTTTTTAATTTCCCTAGTCGCAGTTTGTTATGTTTGCAGTGTACGCTGTAGATGACTGCGACCTTGGTCGCAGTATCAAAACAGGTCGCAGTTTTTTACATTTGTATTGTAGATGACTGCGACCTTGGTCGCAGTGTCGAAACGGGTCGCAGTTTTTTACATTTGTATTGTAGATGACTGCGACCTTGGTCGCTGTCGTCTCGGGTCGCAGTTTTTTTACATTTGTATTGTAAATGACTGCGACCTTGGTGGCAGTGTTTTAAAAATTATTTGTTTTTTATTCTCTTATAATTTTTAAATAATCATTGGTCTAAATTTTTTTATTTTTCTAAATCTGACAACGAGCGGTCAAAAAATTGTCTTGTGGGAAATAATAATAAACAATAACGAAAGTTACCGACAGAGTAGCTTTTCATAAGGGGTATTTAGTAATTTAACTTCTTCCTATAAGCGGGCCGCAATTTACTAGGGTGACAAAATTGAGCCACGTCACCGCAGGCTGAGAGAGTTCTCTCAGCCGCAGGCTGATATACATTTTTCTCATATATATATATATATATATATATATATATATATATATATATATATATATAGATCCTTTAAGAACGGTTCTCACAGATTTCTGTGAGAACTTTCACGTGGGTCGTCGGATCTGATAGATCAAATCAAATAAAACTAGATCTCTATCAGATCCGACGGCCCACGTGAAAGTTCTCACATGAATTCGTGAGAACCGTTCTTAGGGGATCAACTCACTATATATATATATATATATATATATATATATATATATATATATATATAGAGGGGGGGAGAGAGAGAGAGAGAGAGATTTCCTTTCAAAAGGATTTGAGTCCGAATCCTTCAACTCAAATACAACCCTCCGATATTCGAATACAAGGTCCACTCCTTTGAAGTTGATCTATATTATTTCAAGTATTTATAAACCAAAAATCAAGTGTTTTGAATACTTTTTGCCCATCTATTAAGTTGCGCAAAATGGATGGCCGAAAGTAGTGAGTTGGTTAGATCTATGTCTTTAGACATACAAATTCTCTATCCGGCCATTTGATTATAATCTAAACATTTAAAAATCCTTACAAACCAATTTTTGTTAGGTTTCAAATGTTCTATACCGTTAAACTAATCGACTCACTATTTAGGCCGTCCGTTTTTCCCCTACTTGATGCATGGGCAAAAAGTATCCAAAACACTTGATTTTTGGTTTATAAATACTTAAAATAATATAGATCAATTTTAACGGAGTGGATCTTGTATTCGAATGTCGGATGTTGGTATTTGAGTGGGAAGGACTCAGTCTCGAATCCTTTCGGAAGGACACAAGTGTGTGTGTCTATATATATATATATATATATATATATATATATATATATATATATATATATATATATATATATATATATATATATATATATATAGGTCAAGTGCTCCTAGCAGGTCTCCTTATATTGTAATCTAAGGAGACGGCTTAAAACTCTAACATCCTGATTTTTTTCCATAATCCGACCGCACATTATCATATTCATGCTATAAGATGTACGCATATAAAAAATCACGTGATTTGAAGTTTATATACTCATTGATTTAATCGTTCCATTTTGTTCTACTGTTTAAAAACCGTTAATGTTTGAACCCAAAAAAATAGAGTAAATGAATTTCAAATCACGTGATTTTTTATATGCATACATCTTATAACATGAATACGATAATGTGTGATCGGATCGTGAAAAAAATCGGAATGTTGAAATTTTAAGCTGTCTCCTTAGATTACAATCTAAGGAGACCTAGTAGGAACACTTTTCCATATATATATATATATATATATATATATATATATATATATATATATATATATATATGTTCGCTCGCGGTGAACCCAAAATGCTCCCTGTCAGTGCCAACACCACGCTGGCAGTCATCGCTGAGCGTGTCCTGTCAGAGATCGTTTTTTGAAATTATTTTTGACTCGGGTTGATTTTTGAAATTATTTTTAAAATAAGATTTTGATTTTTTTTTTTTTTTTTTGGGGAAAATTGCCCAGAAGAGGGAGTAACACCTGAAAGTGACACCTGAATCTTGACTCAATGGTCAAATGGTTGGGTTGAGAAATAAGAGGTCCAAGGTTCAACATCCGGCTATGGCGATTGTACCAAAAGAAAAAAAAAGATGTTGGTAGAAAGAGACTATGTTCATGTACTGAACCTATTTTATTTCGTTGATCTGTATATAATATTCAATAGAAATTATTATTTAATAGTAATGAATAATGAGCATCACTTTAGATCTAACATAATTTTTCTAATATAAATCTTCACATTAATTATAACATTAATTTTTTTATTTAAACGGTATCATAACTTTGTCAAACTGCTGGATTCATTTATAGTCTAGTTTTCAATAACCACGTACACCTTAATGTATTAAAATCTTTTTCGATGGTTACTGTAGTAAATCCTTGCAAACGTTAGCCAACTTGGTATTATCAAAGAAATTACGTCCTTTGCTCTCTCTCTCTCTCTCTCTCCCCCTCCCTCCCTCCCTCCCTCTCCCCCTCCCCCATCTATAAACAAACAAGTTCCTTCTCTATCTCACTCAATTCCAGTTACTTTTTCTCGCAAAGTCCAAGAAGATGGGAGTCTTCAAGCCTGTTCTTTTTGTCCAATTCAACCTCTTACTTTCTCATCCCTTCCTCACAAGCAATTTTCATGGCACCCAGCAGCCATCGCTGCAGGCACAACAGACATCCTCATCACCAGTCTCATCATCTTGAAAAATCTCGTTATCAGACGAAACACTTCACGCAGAACCCTGATCACTTCAACTACAACCCAGAGAGCTACAAGACGTCAAGCTTATCGCAGAAAACACGGACTCTTGCATGAGATAGCTCCCACATTCAGGCTCTAATTGTGTTCGTTGAGGCAAGAGTTTGCTGTAATTACTTGACAATAAAATCAAATGAATTTGGAGATTAACTCGTTTGGTGTCCCTTTGGTAAATGCCTACAAAGAATTAAGCACCCTCGGATACTTGAGCTCTTCACAAGCACTTGCAGATGTAGCCACACTTTTTACTAGCTTGAAGTCGAATCTGAGCGCTCCAGAGTCACCGGTCGTAGCATTTGGAGGTGCATGCGGAGGAAGTAAGAACTAATTTTAGTATTTTCATAAAGTTAAATTTCATTTACTCGTTCGCCGAATTTACAAGTTTAAACCTTTTTTTTTTTTTGTTTCTTTTTTGGTTTATCTAGTGTTGGCATCATGGTTTCGATTAAAGTACCCAGACATAGCAGTTGGAGCCTTGGCATCATCTGCTCGGGTACTGCTGTTTGATGAGGTTATTTCTCCATACAAAATGACAAACATTGTCACACAAGACTAAAGGTACACGCATCTTCTAAATGTACAAGGGAAATGGTCTTTAGGCCTGTGAAAACTTTAATATGAGAAAGTCCCGTAGTCTGCAAGTGGAAAAGCCCCTTTGCCTAATTGACTGTGTGTGCAGGTCTCTCTCCCTGTCACATTGTACATTTTATTTTCATATTGTCTCTATTGTCCTTACTTAGCTGGCTCTATGTGATGTGTTATCTTTTTGTCTTTTTTGTTTCTTATTCTTTTCATGAAAGATGAGTTGATGACAGAGATATGAAGGCTATATTTTTGTCCACTCTTTCATATTTCGGTCCACCTCATGTTGGTTATTTTTTTTTGCAGTGATAATTTTTTTTACAGTGGTCATTTTTTGAAAATGTTCATTATAAACTAGTTCACTAATTTATTTTGTTTAATATCATGTTCACCTTATCAAAACATTTGTCCACCTTATGTTGGACAAATTTTTTTTGCATTGATAATTTTTTTTGGAATGTTTATTATAATCATGTTCATCAATTTATTTTGTTTAATATTATGTTCACTTTATCCACCTTGTCAAAATATTTGTCCACCTTCATAAATATTTTGTCCAACTTGTCAAATATTCTGTCCACTTTCATTAATTATTTGTCCACGTATTCTAATATTTTATCTCCCTACTCTAGAAATTTATAAACAGACAGAAATTGACAAAGGTGGACCAAAAAAGAAAAAAGAAAAGATAGACAGTAAGTTGAGTAAAGTCGATAGAAACCCTATTTCATATTTAATTTTCAATTTTGTCCTTTTCATGGAACATGAGATTGATGGTTGTAGCTTAGAAGATATATTCCATCTCATGTTGGACATTTTTTTGCATTGATAAACTTTTTGCGGAGATAATTTTTTGATATATTTATTATAATCTAGTTCATCAATTTATTTTGTTTAATATTCTGTCTACTTTGTCCACCTTCTCAAAACATTTGTCCAGCTTTTTAAATATTTTATCGCTAACTTTTTGTCCACTTATTCTAATATTTGTCTACCTACTCTAGAAATTTATAAAATTAGATAGAAATAGACGAAGGTGGACAAAAAAAATGAAAGATGAACAAAAATATTAAAAAGTTGACAGAAATTAAGAGAAAATTGAAGAGAATA
Source organism: Agave tequilana (assembly GCA_038442645.1). NCBI lineage: Eukaryota > Viridiplantae > Streptophyta > Magnoliopsida > Asparagales > Asparagaceae > Agave > Agave tequilana. The sequence continues at coordinate 55,411 of JAVJIF010011856.1, read as the reverse complement.
TTGTCTTTGAGTCCCTGTGAAAAGATGTTCATGTAAGAAAATTCCTAAAAAATTAAAAAAAAAACTTTCTAAAGTAGGTAGACAACATATTAGAATAAGTTGGCAAAATATTAATGAAATTGGACAGAATATTTGACAAGGTAGACAGAATATTTAGCAAGGTGAACAAAATATTTAAGAAGGTGGAGAATTATTTTGAAAAGGTGGACAAAAGTTTGGAGAACGTAAACAGAATATTTAAGGTGTACAAAATTTATAAGTTAAAGATAAAAAAATAAATATTTATATGTTATAGATAATTTTCTAATTATGAATAAATTGCTAATGATAAATCTCTTGGGGGAAAAAATTTATTGCGCATTTAACATCTATTGAGGGTGGACAGAAATATAGAATTCTTGTAAAAAAAATATATGGACAGAAATATAGCATCCTTGTAAAAAAAATTATCTCTGAAAAAATTATCAATGCAAAAAAAATTATCGACCTTGAAGTGAACAAAAATTAAAAGAGAGTGGACAAAAATAGAGCCTCCAAGTCGGCCATACGCCTAGCGCGTGAGGAGCATTAAATGATCGTCAAGCTAGCCACTCAAATTAACTTAGAAAAGGCATTTAACCAAAGACAACATGGGTATTAAAAATTTTGAGTGGGTGCAGTGACCTGCACACACAACCAATTGGGTCAAGTAGCTTTTCCATTTCATTGCAAACTATGGGGACTTTCTCATATGAAAGTTTCACAGCAGGGGTCTAAAAACCATTTTCCCAAACTATAATACGTTTTGGAAATCTGAAGAATTATAACTGGTCTTATTTATGAGCAAATTTATCTGATCATTCTTTGCTCATAATTTGATTACTGTCAGAATGTGAGCAAAAGTTGTCACAAGACAAATCAAGAACTCGTGGGAAGAAATAGAGAAGACTGCTGGTACAAGAGGAGGAGAAGACAAATTAGCTAAAACACTGAGAATATGCAAGTAAGATATTTGAGTCCAACATTATATGTTGTTTTCTCTGAAACAACAGTAAATATGATTCACTCGATATCATCAAACTTTTATTATCTTTTTCTGATTCCTCTCAGAGGAGTGGCCAGGAACGAGATCATGGTATCTGAGATATTTGATTGGATCGAGATGGCACTCACCTACGCTGCCATATCAGATTATTCAACGCATACAGACGTTCATTTTAATCTTCCTGCATATCTTGCAGAAAGTATTCAGCTTTAAAAGAAAATAAAACTGTCAACACATTTTTAGCAAACAAAGCACAGTAAGCAATTAACGAACTTATAACATTTGCAGATATGCGAGGCCATCGACAAACCTAAGTTTGGTAACGATATGATCTCTAGACTCTACGGTGCAATGAACGTATTCTACAACAACATGGGAAAGAAAATTGCTTCAATATAAACTCAGTTGTTAACAATGATACAGCTAGCAATGGATGGTACTGGCAGGTAATAAGCTTTCATCAAATTAGTTACTTGTAACATTTTCTCGAGCTTATAAGTTAATTTGGGGGTCAATGCAGGGATGCACAGAGATGATTCAGCCAGAATCAGAAATGATAATAACAGTTTGTTCCCCTACACTTACAAGCACAAGATCACTCACATGGGCTGCTCCCAATTCTTTGGCATTCAGTCCAGGCCACATTGGATTCCCACAGAGTTTGGTGGCGAGGTGAATCTACTTAATTTACGCATATTTTATATATTTCTTCGCAATTTATATCGAATATGGACTCCTTATTGTATGCAGAATATTAAGAGAGTATTGAAAAAGTTTGGCAGCAACATCATCATCTCCTCTAATGGCCTAAGGGATCCAATCAGTTATGCTTTGGGATTTTGTCTTTCCCAGGGGATGAAAGGAAAATTATTCAAGAACTTATGTGACAATGAGATGAACCATGTTCTTGTTTTTATTTTGCTCATCATTTTGTAGAAATAAAATTACATGAGTGTTGCAATGTCATTGATCATTTTAGTTTGTCTCAATGTTATATGTTATGATCTTTACTTTGTATCCTTCTTATTCGTGAATTTTGTTTGGCAAAATATCTTATAATTAAATGATAGAGATGAGTCAAATGACAAACAAAACAAGTATTAAGATCATCAATACAATAGCTTACTGACCCTTGTGTGGGAGGGGGGAAAATACGCTTTTGTATGACTCTAGAAAAAGTAACTCTGCCGCAATCACATATTATACTATTAAGTATACGGCATCTAGCAACTACTTTTTTATAAAAGAATCTGAAAAATGGTGATCATTGTCTTATAAAATATTAAAGAAAAGTATATGGTAAGCATTGCCTTTTGAAATAAAGCTCAGTCTTGAACTTCTCATTTTCCAACCCAACTTCTTACTGTTAAGTCTTGTCTCGTAACTGTTGTTTATATCTTACTTTCTAGTTAGTGAAGTTATTTTAATTTTGACAGTAAACATACTTTTATAGTAGATCGGTTATTGTGTATATTTTTCAAAAGATTTTATACGGTGTACTTTTTGCCCCACCTGTCATAAAAATTCTCTTAACTCAACAAAATAAGCAAATACAATTGCCTTTAAATATCACAAAACTTAGCAAATAAAACTTGTTAAAGAAGAAAAATAGCTGTACCACAAAAAATCATAGACCTAATGACAAGAAAATCCCTTGTTTTTCTAACCAATGATAACAACAACAGTGCAAGCCACACCAAAGTTTCTCAACGAACCTTGCACATGTAACATATGCATGCATATATCCTTCTTTCTTCTCTCAAATTCAAAACTATTTTCTCCATTACTAACAACATGGGGCCCTCAATGGTTTTCCTCCTCTCTTATTCCTTCTCCTCTCTCTCTCTCTCTCTCTCTCTCTCTCTCTCTCTCTCTCTCTCTCTCTACCCTTCTTGTCTCTCGGCCACGACCGTCTCTTAATTGTTGAGTAATTGGACGAATAAATAGTCTCACATCGACTAGACATGGGGATGGTTTGGGTATATAATGATTGGGGCAACTCCATGTTAGGGATGGAGAATGCCAAGAACACAAACCCTAAATCACAAACACACACACACACAAAGAAAGGGAGATCAAGATTTATGAGGTTCGATAAAATGCCTACATCCCTGAGGCAGAAGAGAGAGATCTATTGATGATTTGCACAAAATTCAAAAGGATTACAATTGGTTCTCAAAAGAACACACTCAGAAAATCCTTAACTCTAAAATGGGTTACATCCTCTATTTATAGGAAAAAGAAAAAAAAAACCCCAAAACAGCTCCAGATTAGGTTTAGAAAACAGTTCTCACCTGACTGTCAGTCAACTACAGAAAGTCCTCTGTCATTACTGGACTTACTGAAATATCGATTGAACGCCCGGTCGACCGATCCAACTGGGTTCATGTTCCTCGTGCAACATCCGATCGACCGCCCAGTTGACCAATCTAAGTCTTGTGCATGTCGATCGACCGCCCGGTCAACCGAAGTCCTGTGATAGAGTTTAAAAAACTCTTTCTCTTGTTTTTCCCTCTCTCTACATTCTCCACCTAGACGAAGATTTTTCAAATCTGAGCTGAACTCTAATGAACACCTAGCGAAATCGACACACGATCTCGGCTTGAGCGCTCCGGACGAAATCGACACACGATCTCGGTGAAATCGACACACGATCTCGACTTGACCGAACAGACCAACCTGTTCCTAAAAATGAATAGTCAGCACACTTACAATTGATTTCAAATGATCATACCGGATCCAAATGATTGATTCAATCCATAATTGAGTTTGTTGTCGCCACTAGCAACTCTCTCCAAACTAATAAACGATCTCAACAGATCCAAATGATTGAATCAATCCAAATTTAGTTTGTCTCCCCTCAGGCAACTCTCTCCAAATTCCAATGTCAATTGTAAAGATTCTAAATTTTAGCTCAGCTATCCAAATAGAATGTATCATACATGTCTTTCCAACACTCCACCAAAGAGAAACAACACCATATGAGCTGACCAACAAACTTGTCTACAACTCAGCAACTGAATGAAACATCGTTCCAAATGACCTCAAGAAAAACCCAACATGAGCCAACACTGACTCTCAACTGACTGGCACTCCAGTTCAAATGTCTTCAAGACGGTCCAATTAAATCTGAGTAGAGCACACCAAATACCAACATTGGCTCAACAAACTGGATGCATGACCCCTTATGCAAGCTCAACTATCTTCTCACCGGAAGATCAAATGTTCATCGAGATTATAACACTTCACCTCTACGTGAAGTTCAACTCTTCACCTCTCTGTGAAGTCCAAATCAACTTCCGCTGCCACTTCTCGAGAACCCAAATATACCAAATAGTTTCATACGGGCTGCATCACCAAACAGCTGCGCCATCACGGCTACCTACGTACCCTCTGCCCAAAGGATCAAGCCTCTCGTAGGTCATTCTAATGAGCTCTACTGAGCTCAACCAACTCTCTTTTTTTGCAGCAACAAACCAAACTAACCGAGTCATATGAACCTCATCAACATAAGATACATGCTTCTTTACAACCCACCTTCACGGATTCCCTTTGTTCCTCTAACTACATCTGAGCCATCTTTTTCAACATGCTCAGTATTCATATCGGCTACTCAATCTCCACCCAGTGTCACGACAGATGGAATCCTAGACAATACTGAACCAACTAGATAATATGGAGTAGCATCAACCTCCACCCGCTACGATACTTCTGACTTGGTCTTCATTTTCTCCATCTACTGGGAGACGATAGGTTTCACCATTGAAGCGTCATTCAATGTGATATGTCTGCTCGAGACAAACTCTTTCCATTTCAGATCCCATAACTTGTAACCTTTCAAGTCTTTTTTGTATCCCAACAACACCAATTTATTCACCTTAGAGTCCAATATGTCATTCTTGACATCAATAAACGCAGACAACTAATTACTCTAAGTAAACCATGGTCACGAGCAGCTCTACCTGACCAAATCTCCAAAAGAGTCTTACCTCCCATCGCAATCGTCGATAGCCTATTTAAGAGATGGCTAGCATATTCAATCGCCTCAGCCCAAAATAATTTGTCTAACGATGTATTAGACAACAAATACCAAACCTTCTCTAGGAAGGCACGATTCATCTCTTTGGCTACACTATCTTTCCCATTTGTGAAGTGGATAACAATACCATTGTTCTGGCCAAATTGCAGGAAAGAATCCTTGTACTCTTCAACATGATCATATTGTAGCACCTTGATCTTCCTACCTGTCTGATTTTCCATTAGCTCCTTCCACTTCACTAACAACTCTAGGGCTTCAATTTTTTGTCTCATCAGATATACACAACAACGCCTAGAATAATTATCTACAACTAAGACAAAGTATTGATGGCCTCCAAGTGATGCAGTCTTGGTAGGACCTCAAACATCCACGTGAACTAACTCAAGAGGACCATGCAAATGGTGAGTATCAGTGCCGAATTTCGCCTTCTTATCCAGAACACAACTTTCACGTGCTTCCAAATAGCAGGTTACTGCACCTCCCAATGTTTAATCTGACTTTAAGCCAACTTGTCTGAGCCCACTATGTCATGATCTGGTAGAATCGTCATCCAACTGTCCTGAAGACGTCAATCCAGTGACTGCACTACCCATCAAGTAGTACAAATTGTTGGATTTAATACTCTTCAGAACAGCCAATAAGCCGCTGGACATCTTGAGAACGCCTTCTCCAAGAGTCCCTCTAAGGCCCTCCGCTTCAAAAGCTCCAACTGAGATTATATTTTTTTGTCATATTAGGAATATATCTCACCTCTTTCAACTCTCTCAATGTCCCATTATACATCCTGATACGAATTATACCCTTACCAACCATCTGGCATGTGTGATCATCTCCCGTAGATATCAAACCGCCATCCAGCTCCTCAAAGCTAGCAAACTACTTCCTTTTGGGACAAATGTGGTAGGTAGAACCCATGTCAAATATCCACTCAGGCGCATCTGAATAACAATTCAATGGGATAATAGAAAGTATAAAGCAAGAAGAGTCAGAATCATTACCATTTAGCCTCATGACATTGGTCTCTAATCGTGATTCCTTCTTCGACTTATTGAGCTTTGGACAATCACTTTTTCAGTGTTTTTTCTCTTTACAGAAGGCACACTGATCCTTCTCCAATTTGTAATTGCCAACCATGAACTTCCAATTAGATTTTTGTTGATTTTCTCTTCTTCGGTTTGGACTACCTCCTCCCGCGATCAATACCTCTGTCGATGTGTCACTGATAGAACACTTGTCTTTTCTCCTCAATTCAAGGTTCACAAGAGCAACAGTCACCTCACTGTAGCTAAGGGATATCCTTCCATTGATCAAGTAAGTACAAAGGTCTCATATCCCTCATCGGGGAGAGAACTTAACAATATCAACGCTTTATCTTCATCCTCGATCACTACATCCAAATTTATCAAATCTGTCAGAAGCTTCGTGTAGTTGTTGATGTGATCACTAATGGAGATTTCACCCTTCAACTGAAAACGGTAAAGTCTCCTCTTCAAGTGCAAGCATTTCTCGACGCTCTTCGTCAGATACTTGCTAGCTAGAATCTCCCAAATCGACTTCACAAAAGTCTCATTCATCACATCATACTTTAAATTTTGTATTAAGTAAGACCTAATAACGTCACACACTATTCTATTCATCTTCTTCCATACCTTCTCATCTACTTCTGCCGGTCTCTCTTGTAGCTCAAGAGTATCCTCCAAATTCTGCGCATTCAGCGCATCCATTACCTCGCATCTCTACAATTCAAAATTGTTTGTGCCATCAAACTTCATCACATCTATCTTCATGTGACGAACATTCTAAATGTTCTTTATTACAAAAGAATCACTCTCACTGGATGTTTCTCCGGCCATTTCTTCAAATTTCACAACCAAACAAATGGAATCTACTATAGAATGAAAAATGTAAATGACAAAGATTGGATTTTTACCTCTAATTGAAGACCCTAAGAAGAGTTTTCAATTGATCTCTTCACCAAAGCTTGAGACGAGATCCAATACGGTAAAAATCTGATTTTTATCCAATCAAAGCTTCCAATCTCCAAATTCCAAGCTTCAAATCAAAGATTCACTCCACCAAACAATTGTAGACCAGATCCACTCCGATAAAAAATCAATTTTTTATCCAATAAAAATCCGATTTTTATCCAACAAAAACTTTAGATCTGAAAAATTCAAGCTTCCAATCAATGATCTAATCCACCAAACTAAGCCTAAGCATTACCTAGAGTTCTGATACTACTTGTTGAGGCTGGAGAATGCCAAGAACACATATCCTAGATCATAAACACACATAAAGAGAGGAAGACCAATATATACGAGGTTCGGCAAGATGCCTATGTTCCCGAGAAAGAATAGAGATTATTGATGATTTACACAAGATACAAGAGGATTCTAAATGGTTCTCACAAGAACACACTCAGAAAATCCTTAAATCGAAAATGGGTTACATCCTCTATTTATAGGAAAAAGAAGAAACCCCAAAATAGCTCTAGGTAAGGTCCAAAAAATAGCTCTGACCTGACTGTCGGTCGACCAACCCAAGTGTGCGGTCGACCGCTCGGTCGACCACAGAAAGTCCCCTGTTATTACAGGACTTACTGAAAATGTCGGTCGACCGTCCAGTCGACTGATTCAACTGGGTTCTTATTCCTCGTGCAACCTGGTCGACCGATCCAATCCTTGTGCATGTCGGTTGACCGTCCGGTCGACTGAAATCCTGTCATAGAGTTTAAAAAACTCTATCTCCTATTTTTGCCCTCTCTCCACACTCTACCTAGAAGCCTAGTGTTTTGGGATGGTGCCTCAAGTTCTTACATAGATTCCCCGCAAGTCTTGTTGGATCTAAAGGACCACTTTGATTACCAGCCCCAGAGTTATCAAGCATTTCAGCAGAGGTGTCTATTTGATGATAGGCATTGGCGAGGGTTGCAGGGTCAATCGCCAATCTTTGTTTACACTGGGAATGAAGGCGATAGTGAGTTATTCACAGAAAATACTTGAGGTAGGAATGATTTTTTTCATCAATATCTGGTCATGATATGGTTGCCGAGTAATTACATGCATAAAAATAGTAATATGGATAGTTTCATGTACCATGCACCTAAGATTTATATCCTCGAAATATTTGCATCATGAGTTTGCCAAAATTGTGGAGCTCTGTTCAGAGGCAGAAACATGATGAGGGAACAAGTGAAAACAAAGGTACATTGTGATTGCAGTCAAAGTTAGCCCAACAACAACGGGCAAGATCCATAATGAGAGGATATATAATTGAAAGTGAAACTCAAAGCACAGTGATTGAAAGAAGTCAACATTGGCCAAAAAGAAAATGTTAATGTTGTCAAGTTTCAAGATAAATTAATTATCAACTCATTACTAATTTCCCTTGTGAAGGATCATATATCTTGCATGTTAGTATTTGGAGTGACTCATATTCATTGGAGAAAAATTCAGGTTTAAGGTGTTACAAGCTTCACAAATTAAGCACGGACGTGTACAGGTATTGTGCATATTATTAGTTGACTAATAGGTCTTATTAGTGGATTAGGTCATAGGCCAGACGACTGATGCTTCGATGTAGTCGACTAGGCCCTCCAACAGGAAGTTGTATTCTCATATTGCATTACAGTAGTCGACTAGGTTCTAGGTATAGTCGACTAATACTTAGTATTAGTCATTAGTCGACTAATGATTTGGCCTAGTCGACTAATATCGGGTCGTGTCAGTTCCCTTATACGGTTCTTTTTCCTGCTTTGGTTTGGATCTGGGTTACCTATTTCTCTGAGGCAGTGCTACTTTGGTTGTTGAAATTTATATTGAATTAAGATCATCCAAGGTGCCTATATAAACCTCTTGGGGTGGCTTTTTAAAAGAGGGTTAAGAATTCAAAAGAAATTCAGATTTTCACCATTGAGAGTTGTGAGAGAAAGATCTTCTTGTAACTCTTATATTTTCTTCTCTGTTTTCAATAAAGATTTCACCCCTCCACCCCGTGAACGTAGGCACATAGCCGAACCATGTTAAATCTGGTGTTCTTTGGTTGTGTGGTGATTTCAATTTCTTACTAGTGGTAGATCTTCTACGCTTCTGCTTCTGCTGCCGAGTCTTCAACTAGGTATTTTTTTCTCTGTTATTTGATCAGTGATAGATCACAACAATTGGTATCAGAGCGATAGCTAGCAAGACAATCACGACAACCAAGTTCGAGGTGGAAAATTTTGATGAAAAGTCCAACTTCCTATTGTGAAAGATGCGAGTAACATCGTTGCTCGTAAAGTAGGGCACACAAAAGGCCCTACTTAGTATTGAGAAGAAGCCATGAAGGATGATGAGTGGAACGACATCGACTTTCACGCAAAGGCAACGATCATACTGGGTTTATCAGACGAAATCCTCTACAATGTGATGAACGAGGAGACAACTGTTGGTCTTTGGTGTAGGCTGGAGAGCCTTTACATGATGAAGAGTTTGTCGAACAAGATCTTCATGAAGAATGAAGAGTTTGTCGAACAAGAAGAAGCAGTTATATAGCCTTCAAATGAAGGAAGGTATACCTATTTTACAACATCTCAATACTTTTAATAGAATTTTAAGCGACTTGTTACCTCTAGAGGTTAAGCTAGAAGAAGAAAACAAAACTCTTTTATTACTTTCTTCTTTTTCATCAAGTTATGACCACTTTGAGACCACCATCATGTATGATAAGGAGATCTTAGAGTTAGAAGATGTCAGGCAGATGCTCCAGAATATTGAGCTGATGAAAAAGATAGATTCTACGAAAAAGGCCTCAGATTGTTTGTCAAGGACCAGAGGGGAAGATCAAAGAGTAGGGACCCAAAAAGTATCCAGAGGCTTTTAACAGTTTCTTACTTTTACAAGAAACCATGGCACATCAAGAAAAATTGTATGAAATACAGGGAGATGCTGAATAGAAAAGACAGCAAAGATTCTATGAGGCTAGTACCAGTAAAAAGTTAGATCAAGTCGGGGTTATCGAAGAAGCAGATGAGGACTCCTATGATGGCTTGACGGCTGAGTCAGGAAAAGGTAAAAACTCAGATGCTTGGTTACTTGACTCAAGGTGCACATACCATATGTGCCCAAAAAGAGAGCGGTTCAGTACTTACAAGTCTTATGATGGAGGCTCTATGCTGATGGGAAATGACATCGTGTGTAAGATGTTGATGATCTATCATCAATCAAACAACAGAGAAACACCAAGTCGAAGACTCAGTAGTGAAAGTATGAAAGATCTACTACTAGCAAGTAATTACCACACAACCAAGGTATACAAGATTTAACATGGTTCGACAATGCGTCTACGTCCACAGGGAGGAGGGAAGAAATATTTATTGAAGGAAATACAAGAGTTACAATGAGATCTCCCTCACAACTCTCAATGGTGGAATTCTAGAATTTCTCTTTAATTCTTGACACACTTTCAAAAGGCCACCCTAAGGGGTTTATATAAGCACCTGAGATGATCTTAGTCCAACACGAACTCAAATCAGCATCTCCTTAGAGAAATAGAAAACCCGTATCCAAAACAAAACAGGAGACAGATCTGTATTTGGAAACTGTTAAGAACATGAATTCTTCTCCAATGAATATGAGGCACTCCAAATACTAATAATCTCCACCTTGACTCATGTTCATTGAGTCTCTTCATAAAAATTGGCCTCTTCTTCATTCACCTTCCTTTCTCCCCCCCTTTTGTGACTTCGTGGCTCCCTTCTAAGAGCCCATTCGTCACTTTACCTTTGGAGAATCTTGATGAAGTTCAGAGATGCTCTTCTCCATCGGGATGGTTTTCATCATCATATCCGCTAGATTCTTCTTCGTGCTGATCTTTACCAAATCAATCATTTTATAATCTATGACTCACTGACGTATCTTGTGAAATCTCACATCAATGTGCTTCATCCGCTTGTGATACCTGTGATCGTTAGCAAGATGAATAGCACTCTGGCTGTCGCAATGAACCCGATCTGAATCCTGTATGATACTGAACGTCTCAACCAATCCTCTCAATCATAAAGCTTTCTTTGATACCTCAACTGCAGCCATGTATTCTGCTTCTATCGTTGAAAGAGCAATTGTACCTTACAACTCTGCCTTCCAACTAATGATGTACTCAGCTACTATGAACACATAGCCTATCATAAATCTTCGTTGATCAAGATCTCCTGTATATGCATCAACATAGTCTTGTAGTAACCTAGGCTTCCCCATTTTCAATCTTTGAAACACCAAGCCTAGTCTCGCAGTCCCTCGCAGATATTTTAGTAGCCACTTCACTGCTTCCTAATATTGCTTTTCTGGATTTGACATAAACTGACATACTGTACTAAGTGCGTAAGTTAAGTCAGGCCTAGTGCAGATCATAGCATACATGAGTGATCCCACCGCACTAGCATATGGTACTTGAGACATCTCTTCCTCCTCTTCCAGTGATTGTGGACACTGCTTGGAGGATAATTTGAAGTGACCTACTAAAAGAGTGGTGACTGGTCTTGCTTCTACCATGTTGAATCTCTCCAATACTTTGAGAACATAGTTCTTCTGGGATAGCTAAAGTCTGCCTGTGCTTCTGTCACGAGTGATCTTCATACCTAAGATCTTCTTGGCTTCTCCCAAATCCTTCGTGTCAAATTCCTTCTTGAGCTGAGCTTTAAGCTTCTGAACATGTGTCTTGTTTCTCACAGCAATCAGCATATCATTCACATATAACAGCAAATATGTCAGATTATCACTCTGCTTGAAATAAACACAACTATCATACTCACATCGGTTGTATTTGGCCTTGATCATGAAAGAGTCGAACCGTTTGTACCACTGCCTGGGAGACTGCTTAAGTCCATAGAGGGACTTCTTAGAAGACACACCTTGTTTTCTTTACATTCCTGAATGTAACCTTTAAGTTATTTCATGTATATATTCTCCTCCAACTCACCGTGCAGAAACGATGTTTTAACATCCATCTGCTCTAACTTTAGATCAAACTGAGCAACTATCACTAATAACATCTGAATAGATGTATGCTTGACTACAGGAGAGAAAAATCTCATTGTAGTCAATACCCTCCTTCTGAGCATATCTTTTGGCAACTAACCTTGCTTTATATTGCTCATTGTCCTTCTTACGAAAGACCCATCTGTAACCTATTGCCTTGGAGTCCTTTTGAAGGACGATTAACGTCCATGTTTGGTTTCTATTCAAAGACTCCATCTCTTACTCCATGGCTGTAATCCACTTGCCGTGGTCTTCTTCCTCGATCGCTTCTCTGTAACTTTTAGGCTCTCCTATTTCTGTTACTAATGCGAAAGAGACACGATCTTGATCCCAGCCATACCTTGTTGGCGGCACCGTAACTCTGATTGGCCGCCTCAACGGTCTAGGATGCTCTTGAGTAGCCTCCTGTTTGTTTCCATCTGAATATGAGGAGTCTTCTTTTGACCCTTCAGGCCTTTTAGGACTATCTAAGAACTCAACTATCTTTTCCTGAGTGTCTGCTACCGAACTGTCTGAAGCTCCACCTTGCGCTTTTCCTCTATCCCTGACTTTTCTCGCAACATTGAATCTTCATCAAAGACCACATCTCTGCTGGTAAAAGTGCTCCTTTTCTCGGGTTCCCAAAGTCTAAAACCCTTGACTCTTTTGGGTGAACCTGATGAAGATACACTTCTTAGACTTGGACTCCAGTTTGTTCCTTTTTTGACTATCAACCAAACTATATGTCGGGCAACTAAAAATCTGTAAGGTTGAATAGTCCACAGATACTCCTCGCCATATCTCCTCTGGGATCTGAAGATCAATAGTTATTGATAGTGACATGTTTACCAAATACTCGCATGATTCACCACCTCTGCCCAAAATTATTCTAACATGTCAGCCTGTAATCTGACACTGTGGGCACGCTTTGTAAGTGTTTGATTCATGCACTCCGCTACTCTGTTTTGTTCTGATTGCCCTAGAATACTTAGCTAGTGTTTAATGCCTTATCGAACATCAAGACTTTCACCTTCCGCCCCGTCTGATTTTTTACCAAAGTTTTTCACTCCTTAAACTTCTGAAATACTTCTGAATTCTGCTTCAAGAAGTATACCCAAATTTTTATTGAAAAATCATTTATAAAAGTAACATACTACCTAGCACCTCCAATAGATGCTACTGGCGAAGACCCCCACACATCCGTATATATGAGATCTAGCAAGCCCTTTGTCTTGTGCTGAGATGTAGAGAACTCTACATTGCCTACTCATAATGCAAAATTTACAAAGATCAAGTTTGCAATATTTGATACCTGGTAGAGCACTGCTTTTGTATAGGACTTAAAGACCCCGCTCGCTCATGTGTCCAAGACGCATGTGCCAAAGTCTTGTGGTATCCTCCTTCTCTATTGCTGCTGAAGCATTACCAATAATAATGCTTCCTGTCAATTTGTACAAGTTTGTTGTTCGTTCTCCTTTGAGAATCATCATGGAGCCTTTAGTAACTTTGGTTGCTCCATCTGCACCAAAAAACTGTTGGCCCAAATGTTACAATCCTCGGGTTATGTGTTTTGATGATAACAAACCATATAAAAGTTATTTGGTACTAATAGAAATTAAAGAATGAATTTCAGGTTGATATAGGTATTGATGGCTCAAGAGTTCTCAAGCATGGGATATTAGGGTCTAGCTCAAACGTTACTCAGCATCAACTATCAGAGACTCCTGCTTGTAGACTCATATAGTTTATTTTGTTAAAGAATAGTATATACGTTTGAAGCTCAAATACACACACACAAATTCAATATTTTTGGTTTTTGCTTTAACCGGTATTGGATTTCAAGTACATATATCGGGTTTTAGATTTGAACCAGTTTTTCTGCTGATCTGCTTGACACCCTTTTATAATTGTTATCATAACTTTTTATTCTTATATTCAAATAACATGATTTAACTTGCATTTCAAAGCTAAAAATTCAGATCTAAATTTTTTATTCAATAATCATTTTCAGATTCAAATTTAAAGATGTCAAATATTTGGTTGAACTCTGTTTTATTCTGAAAATAGCTCACAGTTTTTGATTTGACACCTGTCAGTATTTTATTGATAACTTTATAATAGAAAATGATATTGAGTTGATTTCAGTTGCATTAAAAAGAAGACTTGAAGATTTAGAAATTATTCCTATATACCTAATTCTTAATTCAGATGTTTGCAGCCTGAAAAATGTGCTCAAAGTTGACCAATCTGCCAGATTGGCAGTAATGGCTAATTTTCTGGAGGCTGATTTTTAACATGTTTTTAAAACGTGTTTAAGTTTAAAAAAACGTGGTTAGCTGTATTAGAGGGTCAATTTCTTCCTCTTTTATTCAGGTAAATGTTTTCTATGTTTACTCTTCCTAAATCCTATATAAAGGGATCATTAGGGTAGAGGTTTTCACAACAACAAATTCAAAGATCAAAAGTTTTGAGTTTTCTTGAGAAAGAGCTTTTGTTTAAGTTTTGGGCTATTATTTTCAAAATTTTTTGAAATTTTTTTGTTCTTAAAATCTCTCTTCTGTTTTTATATCACTTACAAAATCTTGAGCTTAAATCCTATATATTATTCTCTAGGGTTTTGTAAAGAAAAGTTTTTCAAAAGAGAGTTTGTAGTCTTTTGATCACCAAGTGATTGTTGTATTTGTGGCTCCACTACCTCTGGACTAGAGGAGTGTGATTGAGGAGTTGGGTACTCTCTAGTAATTGTAATCCTTTATGAAAATTCTAGTGGATCGAAAATCCTTCTAGGTGAAGGCGGGGACGTAGAGCTGGGTGCTCCAACCTCGAAACAAATCTCTGTGTTTGCGATTGGTTTACTTGTGTTGTTTATTTTCTATTCATTCATTCTTATATTGTCGATCTATACTTTCACAACAAGATTGCATTGCGCACTTCAAACTCTTATTTAGAGGAATCGCGAGGAAGGAGTTCAGAGCCCTTCACGGGGTATTCGGCTTCTAATCTTGCTTTGAGTGATCGTTGCATCATCTCATTTTTAAATTTGTGCATTGATTAGCATATTCTTCTATTCACTCTCCTCTAGGTGATTTCAATTGGTTCAGAGCCTACGCTCCTGATTTTAGGTTTAACCACCTAGGAGTGAGATCTCGGTTAGCTAATCTACATTTTGCATTTGCACACATATAGTTTGCTCTAATGGATGACCCTCCCACGTTTGATATCTCTAAAATTGATATATGAAAGGTTAGGATGAGTTGGTGTTTAAAAGCCATATGTTAGCAAGTTTACCTTGCCATTACTAAGGAATCTTACCTTAAAAATAGCAAGCATAAAAAGGCTAATGTGCAAGCCCTAAAGGCACTTAGAAAAATCACTTAGCAAAGGATATTTAAATATGGTTTCTCATTGTCATTCCGCCTTTGTAGTGTGGAACATATTGACATCTCCCGAGCTTCAAACGCAAATCAATATGGAGGAAAAATCTGGTGGAGAAGAA
Organism: Agave tequilana; assembly: GCA_038442645.1. Lineage (NCBI taxonomy): Eukaryota > Viridiplantae > Streptophyta > Magnoliopsida > Asparagales > Asparagaceae > Agave > Agave tequilana. Next base: position 39,860 of record JAVJIF010011856.1, on the reverse strand, counting down.
TCCGACCAACGTTGCTTCATGATCTAAGGGAATGACTCCCTTGAGGTATATTCGGATACTCAACTAGAGAATAGTGTTAGTTCTTCTTGTGGTGATTATATAGATGCTCATGCTTTATATGAAGAACCATCTATAGTTAGTGAAAAATTGCCTTCAAAATATAAAGTTTTTAAAAATAAAAATTCTAAATTAAAAGAAGAAAATAAAAAATTACTTTCTAAGGTTGATTTGGTTTTGCAAGAAAAGGATGAGATTTCAAATAAAAGGGACTCATTGAAATCCTAACTTGATCTTGCCCTAAATGAAAATAAGATTTTAATAAGTAAAAATGATTGTGATGGTGTTTTGAAAAAAAATGAGGTTTTATCTTCAAAATTAGATTTTGTTTTAAAAGATAACCATTCTTTGAAAAAATGAAATTGATTTTATTTCAAAAGAATTGGAGTTGGTTTTAAATAAAAATGAATCTTTGAAAAATAATTTAGATTCTCATGTTTGCCAAGCTACTACATCTTCATCTTCAAATGTTTCTATTGCATGCTCCATATCCTCTTCTAATATTGAAAATGATATATATATTTTAAAGAAAATTGTTGATTGTTTAGGCTCCACTTTGAGCCAATGTGCTATGGATCACAAGAAATTGGATCCATATTTCACAAGAAACATGCACCACATATTCATGCACATCATTCACGGCATACACCTCATGTACACCATGATCATATCTATTCTCATATGTATGCTAGAGTGTACACATGTACACATTGTGGCCGCAAAGGCCATCTTGCAAGATTTTTTGCTATGATAGACTAAATTTTGTTAATTTTGCCAGTAATAATGTTTGGGTTAGGAAAGATGCTAACCCTCATGGACCCAATAAGATATGGGTACTAAAATCCACCCCTATTTGTATATGATGTAGGTGTGGGCTCTCGCTTGACGTGAGAGTTATGGTTGCCTTGATGGTGAATGCGTTTGAAATTAATTGACACTACATTGGATGCATCTCCTTCAAGGATGTTTGGTGGGAGGACCACCTTGGTTTGGAGACATAGAGATGTGCCCTAATGGTTTTGGTAACGATCTCTAAACTCCTATTTAGTTTACATGCTTGCATATTATTGATTTTAGCATGTTTTAGTTTTTCATGATTAGTATGATAAATGTCATGATAATTAGACTAGAGATATACATAATTAGTATTTGAGATACACCCATGTTTATATGGATTATTATCTTTTGTGTTCTCACTTTAGTTTAACTATTGTGTATACCCTTGTTCTAATACATGTGTATTTATATAATGATCATATGAGTTGTGCACTTCATGTTTTGATTACATGTTTGGATGTAGTTTTCATTAAAACTTGTGTATATATTTGTACAACTAATGAGCCACAATTGATTCTTATATGTTTGTGCCTAATTGCTCATTTGTACCCATTGGATGTACTAGTATAGCCTAGTTTTGATGATTCTTATATTTTACTTGTATTCACTATTTTTGTGTATGTTTTCATGTTTGTAAAGGAATTTCATATTAGCTTCAATGCCTATTTCTATGATTATGTTTTTCACATGACTCTTTTACACTCTATGTTTGTGTTTGCTCATGATTTTTATTTCATGAGCATATATGTGCTTTATAGACTTTGAGCGTTAATTATTGTGTGACTTTCATATTTCATGGGATATATGATATGGTTTCATGTCTTGAAGGATTTCATACTACTTTTTAAAACTATCTTCGTATTCTTCAAATGGTAGTGATTTTCATCTATGCTAAAATATTTTTAACTATTTTTGAAAATCCCTACCTTCAAAGGGCGGTTGGATGGGCGACCATGCATTGTATACCCTTCTTGAATATCTTTTAAACTTGTGCATGATAAGGGTGGTAGGTTTGAGTTAAACACTTGATCCTCATTATATTTCATTGGTATCAAAATTGATATTTCATATATTTATATACTCATATGTATTTTTTATATATGCCTCATATTTCAATTGGTATATCCATACATACATATATATGATTTGATTGTGCTTGTTTCACATGTCTTTACAATTTTTTTTGAAAAAGCACAAATTATGTTTGCTAAGCTTGATTTTGTTCATCATGTCAATTATTTTTAATTAGTATCTATTACAAGTTTATGCATTGTTTCTTTTAGTATTTCATAAAGGGGGAGAAAATTCTTGTTTTTAAATTGGTTTTATGTAAAATTGGTATTGGTTGTAAATTCAATTTGTATCAGTTTTCATTTCAAATTGGTATCTTACTCCTACCATTTATGATGTAAAACACTTTAATTTGATATATGCTAACATTTTCAATATTAGTATCAATGATCTTAAATTGATATTATTCTCTATTTGGTATCCTTATTGCAAAATGATTTTAGTGTTTATCTAAAAATTTAATTTTTACCTTTAATTGGTATCAATATTTTTCAATTGGTATTAATATGTTTATCAAAAATTTTAAATTGGTATTAAAAAAAATAAATAAACTTAAGTTTTGGTCTTTAAGATTTGATGATATGACAATTGATTATTTTTTTCCTTATCCCCTTTATTGATGAATTGACAAAAAAGGGAAGAGATATTTGAGTTTATGTATGCATATATGCATGTTTATATCTTGTTTATGCATATATTATTTATTGGTTGTTTCCTAACCCTTTTTGATGTATGACAAAAAGATGAGAAGTATTGGTGGTTTCATATTTTGTACATGTTCATGTTTTGTACATGTTTATCTCATATATTTAGGTTTTATGTTTTGTAAATGTTCATATATGTATATGTTTTCATGTTTTGTACATATTTATCTCATATATGTAGGTTTCATGTTTTGTACGTCATATATGTATATGTATTCATGTTTTATACTTGATAAAATAGAGCATCATTTGAGGGGAAGCTTCTACCTCCGTCCTATATTTTGTTTTGCAGGTTATATGTTTTGTCATCATCAAAAAGGGGGAGATCGTTGGCCCAAAAGTTACAATCCTCGGGTTATGTGTTTTGATGATAACAAACCATATAAAAGCTATTTGGTACTAATAGAAGTTAAGAATGAATTTCAGGTTGATACAGGTATTATGGCTTAAGAGTTCTCAAGCATGAGATATTAGGGTCCACCTCAAACGTTACTCAACATTAACTATCAGAGACTCCTGCTTGTAGACTCATATAGTTTATTTTGTTAAAGAATAGTATATGCGTTTGAAGCTCAAATACACACACACAAATTCAATACGTTTGGTTTTTGGTTTAACCGATTTTGGATTTCAAGTACATATATCAGGTTTAGATTTGAACCAGTTTTTCTGCTGATCTGCTTGACACCCTTTTATAGTTGTTATCATAACTTTTTATTCTTATATTCAAATAACATGAATTAACTTGCATTTCAAAGATAAAAATTCAGATCTAAATTTCTTATTCAATAATCATTTTCAGATTCAAATTTTAAAGATGTCAAATATTTGGTTGAACTCTGTTCTTATTCTGAAAACAGCTTATAGTTTCTGATTTGACACTTGTTAGTGTTTTATTGATAACTTTCTAATACAAAATGATATTGAGTTGATTTCAGTTGCATTAAAAAGAAGACTTAAAGATTTACAAATTATTTCTATATACCTAATTCTTAATTCAGAAGTTTGCAGCCTGAAAAATCTGCTCAAAGTTGACCAATTTGCCAGATTGGCAGTAATGGCGAATTTTCTAGAGACTGATTTTTAAAATGTTTTTAAAACGTGTTTAAGTTTTAAAAAAACGTGGTTAGCTGTATTAGAGGGTCAATTTCTTCCTTTTTTATTCAGGTAAAAGTTTTCTATGTTTACTCTTCCTAAATCCTATATAAAGGGGTCATTAGGGTAGAGGTTTTCACAACAACAAATTCAAAGATCAAAAGTTTTGAGTTTTCTTGAGAAAGAGCTTTTGTTTAATTTTTGGGCTATTATTTTCAATAGTTTTCTGAAAGTTTTTGGTTCTTAAAATCTCTCTTCTGTTTTTATATCACTTACAAAATCTTGAGCTTAAATCCTATATATTATTCTCTAGGGTTTTGTAAAGAAAAGTTTTCAAAAGAGAGTTTGTGGTCTTTTGATCACCAAGTGATTATTGTATTTGTGGCTCCACTACCTCTAGACTATAGGAGTGTGATTGAGGAGTTGGGTACTCCCTAGTGGTTATAATCCTTTTTGAAAATTCTAGTGGATCGGAAATCCTTCTGGGTGAAGGCGGGGACGTAGAGCTGGGTGCTCGAACCTCGAAACAAATCTCTGTGTTTGCGATTGGTTTACTTGTGTTGTTTACTTTCTATTCATTCGTTCTTATATTGTCGATCTATACTCTCACAACAAGATTGCATTGCGCACCTCAAACTCTTATTTAGAGGAATCACGAGGAAGGAGTTCAGAGCCCTTCACGGAGTATTTGGCTTCTAATCTTACTTTGAGTAATCGTTGCATCATCTCATTTTAAATTTGTGCATTGATTAGCAAATTCACCTATTCACCTCCCTTCTAGGTGATTTCAAAAACTTGTACCCAAAGCTTCCAAAGCTCCCAATAAGAGAAGATTCTTCTTTAAATCTGGAACATGTCGAACATTCGTAAGGGTTCAAACATGTCCATCAAACATCCTCACATGGATGTTGTCGATGCCAACAGTCTTACACACGGCGTCATTTCCCATCAGGACAGAGCCTCCATCATAAGACTTGTAAGTATTGAACCACTCTCTTTTTGGGCACATGTGATATGTACACCCTGAGTCAAGTAACCAAGCATCTGAGTTTTTACCTTTTCCTGACTCAGTTGTCAAGACATCATACGAATCCTCATCTGCTTCTTTGACAACCCCAGCTTGATCTGACTTTTAACTGGTACTAGTCCCATCAAAATTATTATCGCCTTTTCTCTTCAGCATCTTCTTATATTTCATACAATTTTTCTTGATGTGCCTTGATTTCTTGCAAAAGTAGCAATAGAAACTGCTAAAAGCCTTTAGATCCCTTTTGGATCCTCTACTCTTTGATCTTTCTCTTTGGCCCTTAACAAACAATCCTAAGGCCTCCTCTGTAGAATCTGTCTTCTTCATCAGCTCGTTGTTCTGGAGCATCTGCCTGATATCTTCTAAATCTAAGGTCTCCTTATCATATATGATGGTGGTCGTCAAGTGGTCATAACTTGATGAAAGAGAAGAGAGTAACAAAGAGTTTTATCTTCTTCTAACTTAACCTCTAGAGCTAACAAGTCGCTTAAAATTCTATTAAAAGCATTGAGATATGATAGAATAGGCATATCTTTCTTCATCCGAAAGATGTATAACTGCTTTTTCATGAAGATCTTATTCGACAATCTTCGTCATGTACAGACTATCCGGCTTACACTAAGGACCAACAGTTGTCTCCTTGTTCAATATGTTATAGAGGATCTCATCTGATAGGCACAGTATGACCGTCGCCGTTGCGCGAAAGTTGATGTCATTCCACTCATTATCCTCCATCTTCGATGGCTTCTTCTTAATACCAAGCAGGACCTTGTGTTGCCCTCCTTCACGAGTAACGATGTTATTCACATCTTTCATAACAGGAAGTTGGACTTCTCGTCGAATTTCTCCACCTCGAACTTGATTGTCGTGGTCATCTTGCTAGCTATCACTCTGATACCAATTGTTGCTGATCTATCACCGATCAAATAACGGGGGAACACCAAGTCGAAGATTTGGCAGCGGGAGCGAAAGCGTAGAAGATCTACCACTAGCAAGTAATCACTACACAACCAAGGAATACAAGATTTAACGTAGTTCGGTAATGTACCTACGTCCATGGAGAGGAGGGGAGAAATATTTATTAAAAAAAATACAAAAGTTACAATGAGATCTCTCTCACAACTCTCAATGGTGGAATTCTAAAATTTCTCTTAAATTCTTGACACACCTTCAAAAGGCCACCCCTGAGGGGTTTATATAGACACCAATCCTCTTACGTTTTGTGAAAGCCCACACCTACGTTAAAAACAAGTGGTGAAAATTTTGATACACATATCTTTTTGGGTCCACGGGGGTTAGAAATTTTTGGAACCCATATATTCATATTTGCAAATTTTAAAGAATTAGTCTATCAAAGAAAAATCTTATAAGATGGCCTTTGTGGTCACAATGTGTACATGTACACTTTACCCTACATGGAGGAATGAGTTTGATCATGATGTGCATGTGATATATACCGTGGAGGGTGTGCATGAATGTGTGAAGCAGGCTTCTTGCGAAATATGGATTCCAATCTATTGTGATTAAATGCACATTGGCTAAAAGTGGTGCCCAAACAATTAATATTCTTCTTCAACACACAAATTTCATCCTTATCATCCTTAATATTGGAAGAAGAAACATGAGAAATATGAGAAACTAAACCATTTTTCCTTTTTGAAATGAAAATCTTTTCTTTTTTAATTAAAACATTTTTTCAAAGATTTATTTTCATTTAAAACAATCTCCTTTTCTTTTTCCACCAAAATTACTTGGTTTTTCAAAAATTCTTTTTTTTTGTTAATAATACTCAATTTAAAGAATCATTTTTATTTAACAAAGAATTATTTTCTTTCTTCAACTTCTAATTTTCAATTTTTAACAAATCATATTTCTTAAGAAATTTTTGACAAAAAGATGCAAGTTCATCATATGGCATCTCAATATCTTCGTCAAGCTCAGAGTCAAAATTTACCTCAAGGGGGTCAATCCCTTGGACCATGTAGTACATGTTGAAAGTAGCACTTCCATCATCCGAGTCACTCTTCTTATCATACGGCATTTATTCTCCAAGGGAGAGAAGAGTGTTCCAAACTATAAAAGCTGAATCAACATTAGAAATCCTAGATAAATAATCATTATTTAGGGTTGACTTTAGAGCATGAATGACTTTTGCATTGTAGACTGTCCAAAAATCACTGAGGACAAGTTATCAGAAAGCAAAATTCAAACTCCAGATGCAAGGCAGCATAGCCATCAGCGCAGCGTCAAGACGAGAAGGTTGAAACCCGCGTCTCAATGTTACTACAATAACCAAGACGTACAGCTTGAAAGTCGCGTCTCAGCATCACTGTAGTACAAGGATGCAAGAGTCAAAACTCGCGTCTTTACTTCACTGCAATGGCCAAGACGCAGAGCTTGGAACTTGTGTCTCAGTCATCCATGCAATACTCAGACGCAGAGCCTGAAGCCTGCGTCTCACATGAGGCTTAACGCAGAACTTGAAGTTCGCGTTTCTCAAGCGTTATCTCAACGACAAAACGCGAGGCTCAAAGCCCGCATCTCGGTTATAACTGCTCTTATTATTGGGTCAATTACTGTCCATGTAATGAGGGAGTTAACTCCCATTATAGAGTATTTTTAGGGGACAGTTTTACCCCTGAAACCCCTATAAATAGCTCAATTTGCTATGGAAGAGGGGTCGGAAGAATTTTGATTGCAAGTCTTAAAAAAACCAGAATCTTCAGCTGAGAAACAAAAAAAGAGTTAAACTCTTCTAACAACTTGCTGAGTTCAAGTTTGTTCTTACCTTTGAGATTTTTATTGGACAGAAGCTGTGTTACTTCGTTCACCGTCCAAAGAGAAGATTCCTAGAAGATCGTGATGTTCACCCGGTCAACGAAAAATAAGATTCACTTTCCATCGCTGCATCAAGAACCCAGCACTAAATAAAGGGAAGATTTAAACTTGAATATCTTCCCTCTCTTGTAATCAGATTATTGATCCGTTTGTAACTTACAGTTAAATAAAGTATTTACACCCTTTCAATTTTTCCCATCAAACATGCATTAACCTCTAGATGTTTGCCATTTATAAAATATGAAATTTTAGTTGTGGCAAGATGAACATGAATACCTAGAGCTTTGAAATATATGGACATCTTAACTTTTCAAGTTCGAAAGTTAAGAGTATCAAACATAGGAGGTGCAAGAAAATCTATGTGTGTGCATGCAAAATATTGTGATTAGCAAAAAAAGATCTTTAACTCTAGGTTGTTAGATCCAAATCAACAACACCAAGCTCTGATACCAATTGTAGGTCACCTAGAGAGGGGTGAATGGGTGACTAGCTAATCAAATGCAAAATAATACGGAATTAAAAACTAATTATGCAAACTAAAAATATTAGGCTAACACACAAAGTATAACCAAAGAGTGAAACCGAATTCTAGGTGAAGGGCTCTAGACTTACTCCTCAAGATTCCTCTAGATTAAGAGTTGAGGTGCTATTATAGCTCTCTTGGTTAAATACTGATGTGAGAAAACAATCCCAAGCAAATATAACTGATCGGTCACTAATACTGCATATACATTATCACATTCCTGCATTTTGTTTTAAATAAACTCTGTTATTTAATTATTTTTTACCATTTAAATTGTGCAGGCCTTGACCAAGGGAAAAGGGGAGAAAACGAGCCCAAAAGCCCACTTAAATTCAGATTTAAATGAGCTTAATTCAAAATCAAGGATTGGGACAGAAAATTTAAGGTGATCAGAGCAAATCGGAGAAGATAATACCAAATAGACATCGGTTAAAATCAGATTTATTTAAATTTATTCAGGTAACTTGAGCATATACACAGATATCGCTAAATCCAGAGAATATATTAAAAATCTAATTGGATAAACGAAAGAATCGAAGCATCAACGGACCACGGCCCCTGGATCTGGCCATTTGGTCAGATCCTGGCCGCGGATCCGCGGCTTAGTTAAAACGGTTGGGGAGCGTCAGCTCCCCCTATCTTCGTACGCTCTCCCCCTTTTGGTTTTTACCTATAAATACTGAGATTTCTCAGTGTATAGAGGAGAATCAAGCAGAGAGTAGAATAGATTCTTGTATAGGTTTAACCTAGATTCTTCTTTTTCTTTTATGTAATTTTTTATTTTATTTATGTAACTGAGATGAGAGGAGAATTTCATGGAAGAATGAGAGCAAGTTTGTACTGAAGGTGACACTGGTGTAAGTAAGTTTTTTCTTTATTATTATTTGAATCAAATCAAGGTTTCTTTTTCTTCTTTAGTCTTGTTTTTGCTTGTTTTCCTCTGCTGTGTTTGTATTCCAAGTGAATCTGATAACCTCGAGACTGCTTCGTCATTGCAAGTACCCTTGATGGCCTGTGGTGATGAACAACCATTCTTTTGCTAGATTAGCTTGCTCGTTTATTCGTAGTGTAGATCGAAAACGGGAAAGATCCTACACGCCATGCTTGATCGCCTTCAGTAACTAGGTAAGTCATAGCGACGGATCCAAGGTATATGAGGACGAAAGAGGTAAGTTTGAGTTTTTAGTTTTCTTTTAATTCTTAGTTTAGAATTCTACTCCAAAACCAATATTCTCCTCTTATTTAATTTTTTCTTTACTTTTATAAATAAAACAGCAGCAACAACATCATCTTTTCTTTTTCCATCTTCTTCACATCTTCTAACTTAACTTTTTTGTTTTCTTTTTCTAAAACTGAGAAGAAATTCCTAACATATCTTTGTAAACTCAAAAAGAAACGAACTTACTTAAAAGCTTTTATCGCTAGTCCCTTCTTGTGGATCACGACCCGTATAGCCACTTTCTATCGCGGTAGTATTGAGAACTTACACTTCTATTTTGTATTTCTGAAATTTTGTATTTTCTGTGTGCCGGTTTCTACTCAATCAATAACTATGAAGCACAAGTAAATATAAAGCATATAATAGATATGAACAATATAAGCATGTAAGATATAAACACGAGAGAGAGAGAGGGAGGGAGAGAGATAAGCAATCACAAATATGGGAGAATTGTTTCGAGGTTCGAGCACACTTACTCTACGTCCCCGCCTTCACCACTATAAAGGATTTTCACTATAACGATCCTGCAAGATTATTGAGTGCCGCAACACCTAAAACGAGTTCCCTCAAGAACTCTTGGACCTGCAAGTCTCTCACTTGTTCCGGTAAGAACAACACACGCGAACCCGCAAGCTCGCTGAGGGCGCAACCTCTACAACTCCTCAATACAAGGGGGAACACTTGTGATCACTTCTCTTAATCACAAAAACAAACTCTCTCACATACAAGGATCCCATAGAGGATAGATATAGCAATAAAAAGCTCAAGCTTGTGTGAGAATAACTAAATAGAATTTGTGGTGAAAACTCTAGGAATTGCTTTCGAAAACACAAAAAAACTCTCTTGATAAACTCTCCTTTTGATATGAAATTTAAGCCAAAAACTTGTTGGAAAACCTTAGAGAAAGATGAAAAAAAACTGGCTCAAAAACATCTCTAAAATCTTATTTAAAACTAGCCAAAACAGTCCTTTAAATAGGGCTTCAGAAAACTAGTCGTTGGGCTCCGTTTTCTGGCCAGATGACCTATCGATCGACTGGCCAGTCGACCGGCCAACTGTTATATTTCAGACTGTTAGGGTTACCGGTCGACCACACCCAGGCCATTGCCCTGTCGGTCGACCGGTCGGTCGACCGTGACCAAAACCAGAGAGCAATGCTCTTTGGTCGGTCGACCGCTCAGTCGATTGGGATCACATCTAGAGAGCAGCCTTTCTGAATCGGTCGACTGCACGGTCGACTGGCCCTACGGCCAAGGCTTGTGCACGTCGGTCGACCGCTCAATCGACCGAGCCATGGTTCGATCGACCACCAGAAGCCCAAAACAGGGATTATGGGAAATGTAACAGACTTTAAAACACCTATAAAATCCCGTAAAACGCTATAAATTCCATAAAAATAAGTTCACGTAAATACTTTGAAGTACAAATATGTGTGATCAAAAATAAACACATATTACAAACAAATTAAACTATTTTTGAGGAATAAAAGTTAAAGCTTAAACCAAAAACTGTATTTTTCAAAAATAAACTTCTACATGAAAATTCATTTTTTCAAAACTTGTTCAAATACAAAAAGAAGATATTTAAATACTTTTGAAGCATAGTGTGTATGGAAATGATCCAATACACATAATAGATGAAATATATTTATTTTTGACAATAAGCTCAAAAATAAGTTTTGACAAATACAAAACTTAAAAACCATGAACTAGAAACATCAAATTAAGTTTTTCTAAACATTATGAAGCAACAATGTGTATGGATGAAATCTAATATACATATAAACCATATAAACTTGTTTTGATAAAATCTATTCATGAAACCATAGATGTATTCTTTGAAGACCAAAACCAAATCTGTATTTTCTAAAAACTAAAACTATTTAACATAAAATATTTTGAAATATTTTGTGCGTGTGTGTGTGTGTAAATGAGCTTGAGCAATCCACAACTAATTTATATCTTAAAAAAAAAATCTTAAAACTTACAAATACTTGACTCAAGTCTTGAAAATATTCTTCTCCATCTTGACTTGGTCCAAACATGATCCATGAGCTAGACTCCTCTTTGAGTACGTGATGCGATCTTGATGCGCGAGCTCTTGAATTAACATGTGTTGCTTCAAAGCTTGATCTTTTGTTGAAGCTAAACACCGACTAAGATCTTGATCAAATATCTGAAACTTATTAAAAACAAGATAATTAGTACTATAACTACATGAGTTAATCATCATCAAAACTAGAGCAATGGGCCTTTGGGCTAACAAAATTATGATGAAAAATCAGACGGAGCGAAAGGTGAAAGTCATGAGGTCTGATAATGGAGGCGAGTACACCTCCAAAGAACTCAAAGACTACTTAGCAAGTAAGGGCATTAAACACTACCTAAGTATTTCAGGGCGACCAGAATAAAACAGAGCAGCAGAGGCATGAATCGGATACTTATAGAGTGTGCCCGCAGTATCAGATTACATGCTGACATATCAGAAGGATTTTGGATAAAGGCGGTAAATCATTCGAGTTATATGGTAAATATGTCACCATCAACAGCTATTGATCTTCAGATACCAGAGAAAGTATGACGAGGAGAGTCTGTGGACTATTCAACCTTATGAATTTTCAGTTACCCAATGTATAGTTTGGTTGATAGTCAGAAAAGGAGCAAAATGGAATCCAAGTCTAATAAGTGTATCTTCATCGGGTTCACCAAAAAAAGTTAAGGATTTCAGACTTTGAGATCCTCAGAAAAGGAGCACCTTTACCAGCAGAGATGTGATATTTGATGAAGAATCAATATTGCAAGAAAAGTCAGAGACAGAGGATAAAGCGCAAGGTGAAATTTTAGACAGTTGGTAGACAATTAAGAAAAGAAAGTAAAGTTCTCAAAGAGACCTAAAAGGCCTGAAGGATCAAAAGAGGACTCCTCGATTCAGATGAAGATAAACAGGAGGCTGCTCAAAACAACCTAGACCGTTGAGGCAGTCAATTAGAGTCATGGTGCTACCAATAAGGTATGGCTGGGAAGATGATCATGTCTCTTTTGCATTAGTAACAGAAACAGGAGAGCCTGACAGTTACAGGAAAGTGATCGAGGCAGATGATCATGTCAAGTGAATTACAGCCATGGAGTAAGAGATGGAGTCTTTGGATAGAAACCAAACATGAACATTAGTCGATCTTTTAAAAATCTCTACGGCAATAGGTTGCAGATGGGTCTTTCGCAAAAATGACGATGAGCAGTATAAGGCAAGGTTAGTTGCCAAAGGATATGCTCAGAAGGAAGGTATTGACTATAATGAGATTTTTTCTCTTGTAATCAAGCATACATCTATTTGGATGTTATTAGCGATAGTTGTTCAGTTTGATCCAGAGTTAGAGTAGATGGATATTAAAACAGTGTTTCTACACGGTGAGCTGGAGGAGAAGATATACATGAAACAACCTGAAGGTTATATTGAAGAAGGTAAAAAAGACAAGGTGTGTCTTCTAAATAAGTCCCTCTATGGACTTAAGCAGTCTCCCAAGCAGTGGTATAAATGATTTGACTCTTTCATGATCAAGGCCAGATATAACCGATGTAGTATGATAGTTGTATCTATTTTAAGCAGAGGTTGATCTGACATATTTGTTGTTATGTGTGGATTATATGTTGATTGCTATAAAAAATAAGACACATGTTCAGAAACTTAACCTCAGCTCAAGAAAGAATTTGACATGAAGTATTTAGGAGAAACCAAGAAGATCTTAGGTATAAAGATCACTTAGGACAAAGGCTCGGAGACTTTGGCTATCCTAGAAAAACTATGTTCTCAAGGTGTTGGAGAGTTCAACATGACAGAAGAAGACCAGTCACCACTCTTTTGGCAGGTCACTTCAAATTATCCTTCAAGCAGTGTCCACAATCACCGGAAGAGGAGGAGGAGATGTCTCGAGTACCATATGCTAGTGTGATGGATCACTCATGTATGTTATGATCTGCACTAGGCCTAACTTAGCCTATACAGTTAGAACAGTAAGTCGGTTAATGTCAAATCCAGGAAATCAACATTGAGAAGCGGTGAAGTGGGTGCTACGATATCTGCAAGGTGCTGCGAGACTAGTGATTGCCAAAAGAAAGGACAATCAAAGAGTTTAAGAGTTTACTGTGTAGCTTGTTGCTAAGGGTCGTGTCCACAAGGAGAAATGCGATGGAAGCTTTTCGGTGAATCGTTTAAAAACAAAGAATTGTGCTTGTTCTTTTATGGAAAAGAGAATGGAAAGAAAGAGATGATTAAAAGAAAAATTGCAACTTTTAGAAAAGGTTTTGGAGAAGGTGATTTAGAAAGCTTGAAAATTGTTTTGTTGTTTATAATAATGAAGAAAATCTGGGCTCACTATCTCACTACTCAATTGTTCATTCTTCTATTAAAATATTAAGTGCCTCAAAGTGATCATAGGCAAAACTTAAAGTTGATTTTTAGAAACTTTGAAGTAAAGCACATAAGATGGTTGGAAGAGTTTAGTCTTTTCTTCAAGAAATCGTTAGAATTTGAATATTAAATCATCAAGCGCGAAGAAGCAAGAATGAAGTAAAAATAATTCAAGAGATGTTCATGAAAGAAATGAGAGTTTAACATTCCAAACCCATCCTCATGTACCTTCAAGAACACTTTCAAAAAGAAAGGCTTTTAAGGAAGGCATGCATATGATTCATTGGGTCTTTTTCTTTAAAACTAGAAGAGAAGAAGAACTATAGAGAGTTATAATAGCGAGCCCAGAAAATCGTTTAGTTACTCATGGAAAATAACGAAGAAAGCAAATAAACAATGCAAACCATACCGCAATACGAGTGGAAGGAAAAGCATCTCGATTCTTGTATTGATGTCACCTCAATCTTCAAGTACAAGCACTCAATTCCTCTCTCTCACAAGCTTTTATACTGGACTACAAATTAAAAAACAAGATTACAACTTTTGTGCTAGCTAACAAAAAGCCTAAATCCTAAGAAAATAAACACAAATTCTAATCCTAGTCTTCGCTTCATTTTTCTTTGCTGAAACCAGTATTTATAGGCAAAAACCTAAAGGAGAGGATCTCGGGAAGATTGGGGGAGCAAACGCTCCCCCAACAACCTCTACTTGGCCGTGGAAATACGACTTGGGCCGCGTTTTCGCGGCCCTGGTATGGCCATGTGGCCACACACAATTGGAGGAGAGCACTGGTTTGGTGATTTGCCCGTATCTTCTGCTGGTTTTCTTGTTTCTGCTCCAAACGTTGACGAAACAGCCTTTGATTGTGTGGCTTCAACCGCTTGATTCAAGGAGGATTCTTCTCAACCTCTTGATATGCCAAGATTTTGCCCTGATTTCTTCATTTCGAATTTATTCTGAATTAAATCAGAATTTGGTGGGCTTTTGGGCTTGTTTCTCTTTCTTTCTTTTAGCACTTAGGCCTACATTTAACAAAGAAAAAGAAGACTTATTAATAGGATTTATTAGCTAAAAAGTATGGTAAGGTGACAATATAAATGCAATATATGTGACTAATCAACTAGGCTTGATGTTTTAGAGAGTGGAAACGAGGAAGCGTAGGGTACTACAAGGCTATGTTGATGCAAATTATGCTGGAAATCTTGATCAGCGAAGATTTAGGACGGGCTATGTATTTACAGTAGCTGAGTGTGTCATTAATTGGAAGACAGACTTGCAAGATACAGTTGCTCTTTCAACGACAGAGGCGGAGTACATAGCTGCAGTTGAGACATCAAAAGAAGCTTTGTGGTTGAGAGGATTGGTTGAGATGTTTAGTATCATACATGATTCAGTTCAGGTTCATTGCGACAGTCAATGTGCGATTCATTTCTTTAATGATCACAGGTATCACAAGCGGACGAAGCATATTGATGTGAAGTATCACAAGATATATCAATGGGTTATGGATGATAAGGTCATTGATTTGGTAAAAATCAGCATGAAAGAAAAATCTAGTGAATATGATGACAAAGACCATCCCGGTGGAGAAGTTCAGAGCATCTCTGAACTTCATCAAGGTTCTCTAAAGGTAAATGGCGAACGGGCTCTTGGGAGAGAGCCATGTGAAGTCAAAAAAGGGGGAGAAAGCAAGGTGAATGAAGGCCAATTTTACGGAGGGACTAAATGAACATGAGTCAAGGTGGAGACTGTTAGTATTTAGAGTACATATTTATTGGAGAGGATTTCAGGTTCAGGTGAAGATGTTACAAGCTTTACAAATCAAGCATGGATGTGTAGAGGCATTGTGCATGTTATTAGTCGACTAATAGGTCTTATTAGTCAACTAGGTCATAGGCTAGTCGACTGATACTTCGGTGTAGTCGACTACGCCCTACAACAGAAAGTTGGAATCTTAATTTGCATTATAGTAGTTGACTAGGTTCAGGGTATGGTCGATTAATACTTGGTATTAGTCGACTAATTATTTGCCCTAGTCTACTAATATCGAGTTCTGGCAGTTTTCTAATACAGTTCTGTTTCCTATTTTGGTTTGGATCCGGATTTTCTATTTCTCTAAGGTGGTGTTAATTTGATTGTTGGAGTTTATATTGAACTACGATCATCCAAGGTGCCTATATAAGCCCCTTAGGGGTGGCCTTTTGAAGGAGTGTCAATAATTCAAGAGAAATATAGATTTTCACAATTGAGAATTGTGAGAGAGAGATCTTCTTATAACTCTTATATTTTCTTCTCTGTTTTCAATAAAGATTTCTCCCCTCCTCCCCGTGGACGTAGGCACATTATCGAACCACGTTAAATCTGGTGTTCTTTAATTGTGTGGTGATTTAGTTTCAATGGCTTGCTAGTGGTAGATCTTCTATGCTTTTGCTTTTCCTGCCGAGTCTTCAACTTAGTATTTTTCCCTTTTGTTTGATCGGTAATAGATCACAACATTGCATATTCCTTATAATCTGTCAATTTCTTTGCAGCATAGATACTATGAACAGTCAATTCCTTTCGGTGATGACAAAGGTGCAACTTTTGGAATGCAACTATATTTGGGTATCTCAGTACAAAACAAGCCCTCGCAGACTAAGGGCGCTGATAACTGATTTGAAGAAGAACCTTACCTCTGAACAGTCGTCGGTGGTGGTCTTCGGAGGTTCTTATGAAGGAAGTATGAAGTGTATTAGACATAAAATTTTTGAGATCTCTTCTTTTGTTCAGATAATTATTTTTGGATGTAGTGTTGCCAGCACGGTTTAGATTGAAGTACCCTCATAAGGCTATTGGCGCCTTGGTATCATCGGCTCCTATCCTCCAATTTGATGAGATTGTCTGTTTAGACGGGAAGGTGTTGTATTGTGGAGTATAATTTGCACACAAAATATATTCAATAAAATGAGATAAGGTTTAGATTCAACCTCAAGTGCTTTGATCACTCCACAAATGTATTCCAAATGATTAATGTACCCTTTCCTATCTTCGTTATAGTATGGGCTATACCGAGTCGATTCTCAGGGAGAGCTTGCGATGGAAGCGTTACGGTTGGTAGTGAAGAAAAGAAAACGAAGATTCTTCTTTGTCTTAAAAGAATAAAAATGAATTGGAAAAAGAAGTAAAAGAATTGGTGGATTTGTTCATGATGGAAAATGAAAAGAAATCAAAAGGAGATTTGCTTGGAAATAAAACTAAAAGAATGAAAACTTTGTAGAAGATTTGAAGATGGAAAAAAAACATGACTAGCTAACCTTACTACCTTGCTAAAAACTTACTAAACTCCGTGATGGTGAATGCGTGCCTCATGTTGATTCATCGGCAAAGATTTGTCTTGCGTGTTGGTCTAATTACTTTCCCACTTGAATGACGGGTGATCATTCTTGAACTTGTCTTGTAGCCTCATAGATGTCATAGGCCTACAAGATAGACTTTCAATGGTGGAATCAAAAGAGCGACACTCAAGGGATGCTAAGGAAGAAGATACAACATTCATTAATGGAAGTAACGAAGTTGTACAACAAATAGCATATGTTTGGTGATCCATCTCCATGTTCCATCAAGGCACTTGTTCAAAAGACAAGGCTCTAAATGAGGCACACATGAATCATATGGAATTACAATAAGAACTTACCAAGCAATGAAAGTAACCCATCGGAGAAGAGAAGACCATACAACTTGCAAGATTAAATATAGCAATCACCCTTGAGTTAGTAGTTAGCAAGGTTAGTTGTTAGCTAGTCATGTAGAAGAATTTAGCTACTAGCCATTACAAGAAAAGAAAAGCAAAGCATGAATAAAATTGCAAGTAAAGTAAAGCTAGAATTAAAGAAAGCAAGTAATACTAGAAAATGCTCAAGTAGAGAGAAGAGAATGGATGAATCCTTGCTTCACAAGTTGTCACACCTTAGTCTACACAAGCTTTCTCTCTCTTACAACTCTCTTTTGCAGAATTTCTAGGGAGGAAGAAGAAGATCTAAAGCACTAAAACCCTAGAGAAAAATTACAAAGCTTTATCCTCTAGTCTCTCCTCTCTCCTCCTCTGTCTTTTTGCGGAGGCCCTGGTCCTATATTTATAGGCCTCAGAGAGAAGTCTCCAGAACCCGGACAGGTGGCAGGAATCTGGGGCTTAACAGCCCCAGATCTGCCGCAGATCTGCGGCTGAGATTTGGAAAACGCGGCAAAGCTTGGTCCGTTGGATCCCAGATTTTTGTTGAGAATTTGTTACAAGTTTGTTAGCCACGTGGACCTTCTGGAAGAGTGAGCTGGCGCGTAGAATTCTCCAGATCCTGGGCTCAAACTTGGGCTCTCTTTTGGGCTTGAAATTAATTCCCTTTAATTATTGCTAATTAAAGGAATTTTGGGCCTTTTCTCTATTAGAATGTGGACCTGCAAAAATAGAGAGAAGATGATTAAAAATCACATTTTTATTGTCAATATGCATGGGAATGATGTGGTAAAATATGCAAAATTAGATAACAATCACACCCCCACACTTATTCTTTTGCTCGTCCCGAGCAAAAACAAAGAAAGAAAAACTATACTACCAATTTTATTACACCACTTTCGTAGGTGACACGATTGCACTGAGCACGTGCAACAAGCCGTTAAACCTCTAGGTTACCCTAGAGGAGGAGTGTTGTCTCCTGAGGGTTTTCAGCGGATTACACCCACAAAATCCATAAAGAAAGAAAACAAATGTTAGTGTTTTGAAAATTCATTTTGAAAGAGAGACAAGTTTTCGAATTATTTTTGCAAAAATATAAGTGATCTAAGGTCATAAGTCCACCTATAATTATTCTCCCTTAAACTTAGTCTCCATGCAGGATCTTGTCTTCAATTAAGGTAAGAATTCAAAATCGGATTGAATACTTTATCTTTTATAAAACCTAAATAATATGCACATTATGATAGTGAAGATTTCTGGGATTTCAACTCTAACCATAAAGCCATTTATTATTTATTTATTTATTTATATATATTTTTTCTTCCCTTAATTTAGGCTTTCTAGTTCACCCATGTAACGAGCCTATAACCGATGACTCCAAACCAGTAGGTCTTAGGGCACCAGATGAGAAAACATCCCTCGGGTTTAAGGACTCGAGTGAAAAAGGCCACAAAACTAAGGGAGATTATTCTTTTAATCACCGTTAGACGTGAATAACCATGCTTCTTGAGGCACAATTATCCAGCTTAATAAGTGATGTTTTATTTATATATTTTTCTTTTTTTTTCTTTTTTCTTTTTTTTTTATATTTTATGGCCTTTTTGGTCTTTGTTTCCATCCCAAAAATGTGTAAGTGTGAAGTGCATACTATCTAAGGCAAAAAAATTCAAGATAAAAATATCTCCCCAATTTTTCTTACTTAGCCTATAATTTCAAACAAGATCTATTATTTCAACTAGGTTTAAGATGTCATAATTAAGGCTTTCTTAATTTCTAAGATCATCTTAATTTTCTTAAAAATAGATCAAAACTTTGTCTCTAATTTCAAAAAGTTTTATTTATTTATTTATTTATTTATTGTTTCTAAAAGAAATGTAAAAGAAAGAAATCTAAAAACTCTATGTTAGTAAACCCTCCCCCACACTTATTTCATGCATTGTCCTCAATGCATCATGATATATGTTTGCATGAAATAGGTAAGAGGTAAGAAACTTTTATTTACAAGAAAGTGTAAAAAATTATTTACAAAGAGTATATACAAGTGTAACCATTACCTAGGCTTTTGGTCGTTTTCCTCTGGCCCGTTTCCCATCGTTCCAGTGCGTCTGCTTTCGTGAGCTCAGTTGGGAAACGGTTTGAATTATTTTAGCCCTAGGTATTTCCAGATTCAATTGTTTATTATTATCATTCACCCTCATTCCACCACATTGTTCAGTAAAAAATTCCTCATCACCACTCTCACTCTGAATCTCATCACTTCCAATGTTAAGGAATTTCAGCTCCTCTCCATACAATTCTTCAAAACTAAGGTCAACATCCGGAAGTGTGCAATCAATTAGCTGACCCCGAGTTGACTCATCTAGACACATGATCTCATCAGCAAGCAGGTCTTCAAAGGATATATCAATCGGAGGTTCGAATACAGTCAGAGTTGGCTCATTGAAAGTGAAAATATCCAAATCAACTTTCCCCTTTTGAAAGGGTACTCAGATAAGAGAATCACAAGATTGTGACTCATCTTTTGGATCTTCACCTTCTTCCTCACAATTGTTACTAATGAAACTAACCTCAAATGTTTGATCTTTTGTTTTACGAGGTTGTGTGTGGAAGACATTGTGTTCATGAGTCATGTTACCAAAGGTTAACCTCATTGATCCATTCCGGCAATTAATGATGGCATTTGCAGTAGCCAGGAATGGTCGTCCCAAAATGACAGGAATTTGAGCCCTTTGATTGGAATTTGACACAGGTTTTGTTTCAAGGACTACAAAGTCAACAGGATAAATGAATTCCCCAACTTTGATAAGGACATCGTGAATTTCCCCCTGGGGTCTAGTGACAGAGCGATCAGCCAATTGTATGGTCATTTGGGTAGGACGGAGATCCCCTAACCCTAATTGTTGGTACACAGAAAAAGGTAAGAGATTGATGCTGGCCCCCAAATCAAGAAGTGCCCTATTGATAGTAGTCTGTCCTATGATGCATGAAATGGTGGGGCTCCCTGGGTCTTTGTATTTAACAGGAATTGGACCAGTGAGCAACTCGCTAATGGTTGATGCTAGGAAGACTTTCTTAGGGACTTGTGTTTTCCTCTTCTTGGTGCACATTTCCTTAAGAATTTGGCATATGATGGCACTTGTTGTATGGCATCAAGAAGAGGGACATTGATTTGGACCTTATTAAACATTTCTCTTATCTTCTCCATATGAGCATTTGTCTTGTTATTTGTAAGCCTATTTGGAAATGGTATACTAGGCTTATAAGGTTGCTTATCTACCTTTTCTTTACCCTTGGCTTTGGAAGTGGATGGCTCTGTAATAGAAGATGGTTTGTCAGAAGCTGGTTGTATTGGGACAGGAAATGTTGGCTTTGGTGCTGGATGAGATGGTGGACTAGAAACCTTATTGTCTACTTGTTTTCCAGATCTCAGGGTATGAATAGCATGACATTGACTGGGTCCTGAATCTTCCACTTTATTCAAAGGGAAGTGATGTTTGGGATTTGGCAATAGCTGGCTTGGGAACATTCCATTTTGTCTCTCAGCTAATTGCCTGATCTGGACCTGAACTTTATTCATCTCCTGCTGATGGTTCTTTGTAAAGGTTTCTAGATTTTCCTCAACTCTGATTGTAACGCCCCGATCCTGGCGGATACGGAGACATTACTGCAACGTATATACGCAAGTCAGAAGTACCTTCACGTATATACGCTAAGCATCAGTACAGGCAAGAATCAGAGTTCGGAAGTAAGTGGTGCATTATACATTCCAACAATGAGTACAATTACAGAGTCATCACCAGAGGTGATCTGATATTACAATAATATTACATCACCAGAATGGCGCAAATGCGAGAATACAAGGAGATGTACATGAGTAAACGGTATAAAAGGGCACTCACGAGTTTACAAAAGGAAAACTCGAGAGGCACACAGGGGCCTGGAAGGATAGGGCTCTGAACGGTCTGCTGGAGATCCACGCTACCGCTGCGCCACTCTGATCAGCAACTGGGAGAATCCACACGCTCCAAGCTCCAAAACCTGGACATGAGAATCCAGGGGAGTCAGATGAAACTCCCCAGGCGAGTGGTGAAGCAAAAGCCAAGTGGCGAGCAAGGATAAGCACATGTAAAGCGATAAGACCAAGTATAGCCGAGGACGAGCAAATCTGATTGTATGGTTTCAGATCACGGCTCCATAAGACTAGTACGTCGAAGGAATAATCCAAACAAGGAAACCCTCATCTATATACCTTTATCTTATGTCACCATGATCCAAGCACATACAATCCAATTGTACTCTGGGCATGATAAGATAATGAACAGGAGGCAAGTGGATACAAGGAGTAAAGCAGGGCATGAACAGTTAATGTAATAATAACCATAAAACCGGAAATCCGATGTAAAACCAGCACAAGCAATATGGTAAGGCATATCACAGATTCATAGCCGTTTAAGTCGCAGGCTTCAGTATGTGTCCCATTCCACATACCTCTACTTACAACTTAAATAGCCGGTTATTAGACACTTTATTATTACTCGTCTTACCCTGATATCTAGCTATGTGAACTAGCGTCCCAGCACACATAGATCCATATCCGAGTAAAGCAAGGTTGTTATTGGAAACCAGCGGGGGTATCAACGAACTATGTTTACAGTGGGTCCCGTACATACCCGGGACCACGGCCCAGGATTGTTCCGTTGCTTGGTGACGGAACCTGCCGCAAGGCTAACAGGAGGGACTTATGTATGCCCTTATCATGATTCAGGAGGAGGGAGCCAGCACTCCCCTCGGTTGCCTGGAGGCCCACAGGTCAGACCGGAAGTTTTAGTTGCACAACATGCCTAATACCACTGTAAACACGAACACATATTGATAGCCGCATGTTTCCCCCGACCCGATGCAAGTTGTTCCTTTTATGATTTATTAGGTTAATTATCAATTTACGGGAATAACAGGAACAGGACGTGATCAGGAATTCAGGAGTTCAGGTCACTGTATATAATACAGGATAACAGGTCACTGATCATGATACAGGACATCAGGTCACTGTACATAGTACAGGATAACAAGACAGGGTTCCCGTAAATGTGATAATCACAGGTCAAGTATATCATGCTGGGTGTCAAGTGATAGCATGACAGGGTGATGATATTTAGACAGGTAACCAGTCATATCAAGAGATTGATATAGTCCGGTGGCAAGCCATGTCATAACAAGGGGTCTTGCCAAATAGTAGCATGTCTGAGGTCAGGTGATAACACATCAGTTGTCAGGTGATATACATGTGTTAAAAGTAATATGAAAACGACAAGTAGTATAGACAGGTGTCAGGCATGAAGTAATGGCATGGTACGTGTTATCATAACAAGCTTTGTAAATAATAGGCATCAGCGAAATGGTTGAGCATATCAAGCGGAGCTAAGCAAGCTGAAAATACAGATAGCAACCAGGATTTATCACTGGAGCGTCTGGCGAGGTTACCGGGACGACTCGACTGAAGTACGAGCGGTAAATCCGGCAGCAACTCGCCTAGACGAATCTAGTGGTAAAGCGCTGAACGCTGATCATGATAACCAGGCGGAGCTGAACAAGCTGGAGGCATAAGCAGCGAACAGAGTTTAGACACTAATACGCTCTGCGAGGTTACCGGGATACTCGGATTTAGATACGAGTAGAGAATCCGGCAGCAACTCGCCTAGACGAATTTAGTGATTAAGGCACTGAGCGCTAAGCATGCTCACCAGGCGGAGCTGGGAAACCTGACGATCTCAATCACGCCTCTTCAGAGACAGTGAGGGACCGGAGGCTGAACTTGAGAGACCTGCCGATCCCAATCACCTCTCTTTCGAGATCGTGAGTGACCGGAGGTTGAAGGGTCGGAAGCCAAGTATGGTATAAGGCAGTACAATACATCACAGGCATGGTATGAGTACAGGAAGGAAACTACCCTAGTACAAGCATTCGTCACAGAGCAATACATGTCCAGATATTGGCACTCGGCCATACACAATACAGGGACTCAGCCAATACAAAGTACATGGAAACATAAAGTAAAATACATATCGACCCGACAAATCGGGGAATCCCAAATGGAGGCGAGAGCGAGAACACTCGCCTAAATCACCGGAAAGCCGAAAACTCTGAATCCATGGAACTCGCGCACGCGCCATAAAATAATATATATTTATGAGGTGAGAGAAAGTGAAGAGGAGAGAGAAAGAGTAACAGGGAGACGCGGGGTGGAAGTGAGACGCGGGGGTTGCAGACGCGGGAGACGCGTCGCAGGAATAGCAGACGCGGGATAGAGCAGACGCGGGGATCGCTCTGCGAAGATACCACAAACGCAGAGTTGTGATCCGCGTTAGGAAACAAACAGAGAGGAGGAATGGTGCTTCCTTTGTTGTGCCCAGCGAAGGGATGTTCGGCCCAATCCAAAAGGAGGGTACCGGCCCTAAGTCTTGCCAACGGAGAAGACGCGGACGCGGGAATCACAAACGCGGGAGTCGCGTTGTGAAGACACCACAAACGCGGGGATCGAGGCCCGCGTTCAAATCAGGGCACGAGGGAAACGCGGACGCGGCCGTGGGGTCCGCATCGCGCCAGCACGAGGAGATCACAGACGCGGTTATTAGCCTCGCGTCGTGACGATACAATAACGCGAGGGCCGCGTCAAGAGGAGGTCGCCCGCACGCGGGGTGAGATCCGCGTCGGCAAATAATCAGGGAGACAGGGAGTTGAGGGGAGAGAGTAGAGAGAAAGAGATCCAAGGGAGAGAGAGAGAATCATGAAAGAGAGAGAGAGAGGGGGACCCAGGAGAGAGAGTGAGAGGGTCCAAGAGAGAGATTAGGGAGAAGATAGAGAATTAGATGGGGAGATTTAGAGGGAGAGAAATTAGGAGTGAGAGAGAGAATCTTGAGAGAGAGAGAGAGCAGATGAGAGAGAGAGTAAGGAAATAGGAGAGAGAGAGAGAGGGAATGGGGGCCCCAGGAGAGAGAAAATAAGGGGGGCTGCTGCCCCCCTCTGGATCCGCACAGCACCCCCGGCTGGGGGTGCTCGGCCTGGCCGCCGGCCGGGCGGCGGCGCCGGGCGGCGCGGCCACCGGCAAAGAGGAGGGGGCGGCTGCCCCTCAACAGAACAGGGAGGGGGCCTTGCCCCCCTCCAACAGAGAGAAAGAGAGGGGGCTTGCCCCCCTCTCAGGCTGCGCACAGGGGCCCCTGGTGGCCCCCTGGGCGTCCGCGACCGCCGGCAGGGCGCCGGCGGCGCCGGACTGGGGTGGCGCCGGCCACCCCAAGGAGAAGGAGGGGCTGCTGCCCCCTCAACAACCGCGCACAGGGGGCCCTAAGGCCCCCTGGCCGCGCCCATGGCCGCCGGCGAGGCGCCGGCGGCGGTCTGCCCTCGCCGGGGCAGCGCCGGAGGAAGGGGTCGGCGGCGATGGTGGGGCCGAACCGGATCAAGGAGAGGAGAAAGAAAAGAGAAGGAAAAGGAAAAGAAAGAAAAGAAAATAAAAGAAAAGGAAAATAGGGAGGAGACGGAGATGGCGGTTGCGTTGGTGGTGATTGGCCGGCTAGGAGGGGGGTCCTCGCCGGCGACGAGGGCCGGAGGTGGCTGGCCGGAGGGGGGAGTTCGGCTGGGCTCTCTTGGAGGAGAAGAAGAAGAGAAGAGGAAAGAATAAAGGGAAAGAAAAGAAAGAGAAAAGAAAAAGAAAAAGAAAAGGGGAGAGAGAGATTGTGATAGGGATTGATGGGAAAGGGAGTAGGTGAGGGAGGTGACCGGCCCACGTGGAGGGGAGTGGGCTGCGGTTGGAGTCGACGGGAAAAGAAAAGAAAGGAAAAGAAAGAAAGAAAAGTAAAGATAATAATATTATAATATAGTCGCGAAAATCGACTGTTCCAGAATCCTTCCGAAAAATCCTCAAAAATAGCAAATATTATTCTAAGATGTTTGGTGAAATCGGATTCGAAAAAATATAATGTAGTTTTCAAAATAAAAATCCTGGAATCTTCCGGCGATACCGGTCTACACCGGTCGGTCGGATTTTGATAAATTCTGAAAAATCCCAGAAAATGTATTAAAGAGTAAAATATGATTTTAAGAAGTAAAGTGAAAGCGGAATTCAGAAATTCAATCCCGATAGTCCCGGAATCAACCAGCGATACTGGCCGATACCGACTCCGGTGGAATTTCCATAAATTCGTAAAATCCTCAGAAAAAGGTATTTAGATAGGAAATGTGATTTTGAGAAATAATTTCTAAAGACACTTTTAGTAATTCCAATTAGTTTGTAAATTAAAAATCCGGGAAGCGGTCAGCGGCACTGGCCGACACCGGTTTTGAAGATTTCCAACTTAATTGAAGAAAATCCAGAAAATCATAGAAAATCTAGAATATTGGAAAATGAGGTTTAAAATTGAAATCGGTCAAATCGGAATACCGGAATGTCCAAATCGAGCAATACTCTAGGATCGGGCCCTCGGTTCAGACTAGGGCTGACTCCGAGTCCACGAATCCAAATCCAAGACAAAACGTTCATATAAAGAATTCATAATACAGAATAAATACAGGAAACAATCGAAAAAATACGACCGAAAATCTGAATACGCAACTAAGTACGTATTCTGGGAACGGGGTATTACACTGATATTTCTGAATTATTCTGGGGTGGATGTTGATAATACGGAGGCTGGAATTATGATTGGTAGTGTGGTGGGTTCTGATATGGTTGTGAATGTGGTGGACTTTGAGATGGATAAACATACAGTGAATTATGATTGAAACTGGATGTGTGAGACTGAGCATTATATGGATATGGAAGTGGTGGTTTATGATGCTCAGGACCAGACTGACTTCACGAAAAATTTGGATGGTTCTGCCATCCTGAATTGTAAGTGTTGGAGTATGGGGGTCTGGTAAATGCTGCATTCAAGTTCTCCTGATATGATTGGGGCTGATACAAAGGACACTCCTCAAAGACATGGTTAAGGTCATGACAGTAGGTGCAACCCGGTTTAATCACAGGCAATGGGTTGACCTGATTTACAACAGAATTCCCCCTAGACTCAAGCAGTTCTATCCTCTTCATTAATTGTGTGATCTTGGCTTCTGCGGCTATAGAGGATTCTATGGAGTGCATACCAGTTCTGGAAGTGGTGGGAGTGGGTTTATCAGGGCATGACTCCCACTGAATGGTTTTCTCAGCTAAGGTTTCAAAGAGATCCCACCCCTGATGTTCATCTTTCTTCAAAAATTCCCCTTGACACATGGATTCAAGGAGGGTTTTCGTTTGGTAATCTAGACCGTCATAGATAATCTGGCATAAACGCCATTTCTCTATGCCGTATGAGGACACAGGGCTAGAAGGTCTTTGAAACGCTCAAGATACTTCCAGAAAGGTTCATTTGGTTCCTGCTTGAATTGCATGATATTCTTCCGCATGAGGGCTGTTTTGTGAATAGGATAGAATTTCTTAAGAAAGACCTTAACAAAATCATCCCAAGAAGATATGGAACTGACGGGAAGATTGTAAAGCCACTTCTTAGCTAAATCCTTAAGTGCAAACGGTATGAACCTTAACCTAACAGCATCCTCGGTCAGTTGGAAAATTCTCATCATTTGGCATACCTCTTCAAACTCACGAATAAAGAGGTACGCGTCCTCAGACTCTAGACCATAAAATCGGGGAAGTGTATTAATGAATTGCGGTTTCAGCTCAAAGTGATTTCCATTTGGTTCGGGGAGAAGAATGCACGATGGAAGGGAGGTGCGAATCGGATAGAATCGATCTTGAAGTGAAACGTTGTTTTCCATTGTGTCAAGTGGTTGTGTAAGTGC
Organism: Agave tequilana; assembly: GCA_038442645.1. NCBI lineage: Eukaryota > Viridiplantae > Streptophyta > Magnoliopsida > Asparagales > Asparagaceae > Agave > Agave tequilana. Next base: position 12,548 of record JAVJIF010011856.1, on the reverse strand, counting down.
AGAAAGTCTAACAAGTCTTGCAGAATTAGGATCACGGAACCACTCTTGAATATACAGTCACAAACAACGTGCACCGATCACACCAGCGAAAAAGAAAAATAAAATAACAAACAATAAAAGAAAAAATCAATCCAAGCTATCTAGGATTCCTGGACCTAGACGACTCCTAACTGATTAGACCGTCCACAGGAGGTTTAGTGTAGACTTTGACCACAAGCTAATCAGCCAGGAAAGGGCAAGGTTGGTGGGAGATTTTCCGTCAAAGACGTTCCTTAATTAAGTAACCAGCAACCTTCGAGCTTTCGGCCCTCAATCCCTTTCCTAGACACTGATTTTGCAAAAGTCAATTTCTAACACTTTTCCCCCTTAGGATAATCTCCTAAGTGAGTCCGGATGTCCCTAGGGCCAACGTCTATCAGTTTTATTAGAAGCTTGGGATTGTGAGTGCTGGGATTGTGGTTTTCGGGCTAAGGAAAGGGTGATAAAATCCCCACCTTATCTTATTTATGGGTGATGCCCTTAGAATCGATTTTATGCAAGTGTACGATATAAACAAACAAGGTTCACTCAAAGCGTTTTAAATCAAACAAAGAGTGAGTCCTAGTCAATATGCAATGCGCACGTACCTTGCATCCAGCACTCTTCAACAGTAAAAGTAAATGAATTGAAAAGACAAGTGCCTAGAATGCAAATGTCTAAACAATTTTTAACGTTTCAACCAATGTTTACTGTTTATTATTATTAGCAGGAGTATGGTGAAGCATACAAGAAAAGAATTATTGCAGAAGCTGTATTTTGCAAAGCTGAAGACCCTGCAGAAAACTTGTCAGTAGTGAACTCAGGATTGCCGCAAATCTGCGGCTGGGGCCGAGATTCTGCTACAAAACTGAGGGATCCTGGTCTCTGCTTTCAAGAGCAGAGGCCCAGATCCACTTATATGTTACTGCAATGCTATTTTTTCTGTTTCTTCACCTGTAACCTGCAACAGAGAAGAAAATGCGTTTAGTTCTTCACTTTAAACCAAAAACCGTTGCTCTCCCCGGCAACGGCGCCAATTTGTTTAGACGAGAAAGGTGTTGTATTGTGGAGTATAATTTGCACACAAAATATAATCAATAAAAAGAGATAAGGTTTAGATTCAACCTCAAGTGCTTTGATCACTCCACAAATGTATTCCAAATGATTAATGTACCCTTTCCTATCTCCGTTATAGCATGGGCTATACCGAGTCGATTCTCAGGGAGAGCTTGCGATGGAAGCGTTACGGTTGGTAGTGAAGAAAATAAAACGAAGATTCTTCTTTGTCTTAAAAGAATAAAAATGAATGGAAAAAGAAGTAAAAGAATTGGTGGATTTGTTCATGATGGAAAATGAAAAGAAATCAAAAGGAGATTTGCTTGGAAATAAAACTAAAAGAATGAAAACTTTGTAGAAGATTTGAAGATGGAAAAAAAAACCATGACTAGCTAACCTTACTACCTTGCTAAAAACTTACTAAACTCCGTGATGGTGAATGCGTGCCTCATGTTGATTCATCGGCAAAGATTTGTCTTGCGTGTTGGTCTAATTACTTTCCCACTTGGATGACGGGTGATCATTCTTGAACTTGTCTTGTAGCCTCATAGATGTCATAGGCCTACAAGATAGACTTTCAATGGTGGAATCAAAAGAGCGACACTCAAGGAATGCTAAGGAAGAAGATACAACATTCATTAATGGAAGTAACGAAGTTGTACAACAAATAGCATATGTTTGGTGATCCATCTCCATGTTCCATCAAGGCACTTGTTCAAAAGACAAGACTCTAAATGAGGCACACATGAATCATATGGAATTACAACAAGAACTTGCCAAGCAATGAAAGTAACCCATCGGAGAAGAGAAGACCATACAACTTGCAAGATTAAAGATAGCAATCACCCATGAGTTAGTAGTTAGCAAGGTTAGTTGTTAGCTAGTCATGTAGAAGAATTTAGCTACTAGCCATTACAAGAAAAGAAAAGCAAAGCATGAATAAAATTGCAAGTAAAGTAAAGCTAGAATTAAAGAAAGCAAGTAATACTAGAAAATGCTCAAGTAGAGAGAAGAGAATGGATGAATCCTTACTTCACAAGTTGTCACACCTTGGTCTACACAAGCTTTCTCTCTCTTACAACTCTCTTTTGCAGAATTTCTAGGGAGGAAGAAGAAGATCTAAAGCACTAAAATCCTAGAGAAAAATTACAAAGCTTTATCCTCTAATCTCTCCTCTCTCCTCCTCTGTCTTTTTGCGGAGGCCCTGGTCCTATATTTATAGGCCTCAGAGAGAAGTCTCCAGAACCCGGACAGGTGGCAGGAATCTGGGGCTTAACAGCCCCAGATCTGCCGCAGATCTGCGGCTGAGATTTGGAAAACGCGGCAAAGCTTGGTCCGTTGGATCCCAGATTTCTGTTGAGAATTTGTTACAAGTTTGTTAGCCACGTGGACCTTCTGGAAGAGTGAGCTGGCGCGTAGAATTCTCCAGATCCTGGGCTCAAACTTGGGCTCTCTTTTGGGCTTGAAATTAATTCCCTTTAATTATTGCTAATTAAAGGAATTTGGGCCTTTTCTCTATTAGAATGTGGACCTGCAAAAATAGAGAGAAGATGATTAAAAATCACATTTTTATTGTCAATATGCATGGGAATGATGTGGTAAAATATGCAAAATTAGATAACAATCACAGTCTCCCTATACACTTTCAACAACGCTGTCATAAATGACTTCAGGGTCTCTCCCTCTCCTTCCTCCCTCTACCCCCTCCCAATAGTATGTGTTTCCAAGACTTTAATGATGTTTTCTTCTATTGAAGCGAGAGCAAAAATTGTTATAAGGTGCTAAAGAATTCGAAGAATGCATTGGAGGTTGAAAACAGAAGGGTGGAGTTCACAAACTCGCAAACTCTTTCAAGATATGCAAGTAGGAAGCCCACTCTCTAATGTGAAAAATAACAAGAGAAAACACCGAGATTCGGCAACGAAAACGTAGAAGCGATCTACCGTAATAAGTAATAAAGCAAATAACTGCAAATAAGAACACCAAAATTAAAGTGGTTCGGCTAAAATAGGATTACATCCACTAAAAGAGGGGAGAAATCTTTATAAAAATAGAGATGAATACAAGAATTACAAGAATCTCTCTCACACAACTCTCAATGATGGAATCCTTGATTTCTACTTGATTTGTTCGACTTGCCTTCAAAGGCTACCCCCAAAGGGTATTTATAGACCCCTTAATTATCCTAGTCCTTCTCAAACTTTGGTAGCACCACCAAAAGATAGAAACCCAAAGAAGAAAACTCAAAATTAAAATTGCAATCAAAGAAACTGGCCTCCGATGCACCTTCGCTTCGCTTCGGGATCAAACCACTCCGGGATCAGATAGGTTCATTCTGAGACTAACTCTAAATGCCTATTGTGCATGACTCCTGATTGCAAATAAAAGTAATGAGAATTACCATCTAACTTTGGGCTAATGGGTTGTGTCCATGAGGAGGAATATGATAGAACATTTTCGATGAATTGTTAAATAACAAAAGATAGTTTTGGTGTTTTTCTTTCCTTTTTTTATATTGAAAAGAGAACGGAGAGTAAGGAATGATTAAAAGAAAAATTAAAACTTAGAAAGGCTTTGGAGAAGATGATCTTTTAGAAAATAATTTGAGAGTGATTTGGTTATGATTTAAATTATGAAAAGGATTCGGGCTCACTAATCTTCTACTCAACTACTTACTTATCTCAAGAACATTTTGGTGCATCACTTTTATCATAGGCAAAAACATTTAGTTTCTTTTAATATTCAAGTAAAACAAATAAGATGATTTTGTTTAAATTTTAAGACCTTTCTTAACACATCATTAAAAGAGAATGTTAAACCATCAAGCGCGAAGAAGCAAATATGGAATAAAAATAGTTTAAAAATATTTGTGCTTTGAAAGTCCGAGTTTAAAATAAAGATATCCTCATGTGCTTTCAAGAATAAAGTTTAACTTAGACATTATTCTGATTCAAAAGAGTTGCTTTCATAAAACTCAATAAATAGAAAGGAGGTAGAAGAGATTGATTAGTGAGCACAGAAGATGGTTTAGTTACTCATGATAAAAAGAAAGCAACAAGCGAATGAAAATAAAATATAGACATACCGAATTGAGTCGAGTTGAATAAGCAAGTTGAATCTCCTTTGATTGTCACTTTAAGGATGAATTACACACTCAGTTCCACTCTTCTCTCTTTGCCGGTCTAAACTAAAATGTAAATATGAGATACAGCTTCTCAGAACTATCTAACAATACTCCTAAAATCCTAAAAATGAACAAGAATTCTAATCCTAGACTTCGCTTTCTTTTTCATTAAAAACTCTACCTTTTATAGGCAAAAACCTAGAGGGGAGAGGAGTGAGGAGATAAGGGGAGCAAACGCTCCCCTTATCTCCACCAAACGGCCGCGGATTCGTGGCTTTGCCGCGGATCCGTGGCCAGGATGTGGCCAAATGGCCACATCCAGGTGGGGATCCAGTTGGCGTATGATTTTGCCCCTTTAGTCTGGCTGGATTTGTTGTTTGTCTCTGATTCTGATCTGATCTCCGGTGATTCTCAAGCTAACCGATTTGAATTTTGATAAAACTAAATTAATCAGATTTCAACCTCCCTGATTTGCCACCTCCCTGATTTGCCATAATCTGTCCTTATTTTCTGATTTCGAATTAATTCTGAATTAAATCAGAATTTGATGAGCTTTTGGGCTCGTTTCTCTCCCTTTCCTTTAGCAATGGGCCTGCACTTTATAAAAGAAAACTAAGACTTATTAATAGGATTTATAGATAATAAATATGGTAATGTGACAATATATATATAATATATGTGACTCATACCCCCTCACATATCTTTTGCTCGTCCTTGAGTAAAACATCAAAACTAATCCTAATCAATTATTAGACCACTTTCGCAGGTCACTCGATTGCACTGAGCATGTATAATAAACTGTTGAACCTCTAGATTACCCCTAGAGGACGAGTTTTGTCTCATGAGGGTTTTTAGTGGGTTGTACCCACAAGATCTATAAAGAAAGAGAAAAAATGTTAGTATTTTCGAAAAGCATTTTAAAAAGAGAAAAAATATTTGAAGTATATTTGTAAGAGTTCAAGTAATCTATAAGTTATAGGAATATCGAACTTTTCATTCTAAAACTTAGTCTCTATTCAAAAATATATCATCAATCAAAGTAAGGAGTCAATTGTATTTCTCATCTAGTATATTATTTCACCCTGAGTCATATGCACCTTCATGACCGTGAAGTTTAACTAAAAGTTCTTTAACATTAACTCCTATGCCTTATTTATATTTATTTTTTGTGGTATTTATTCCTCAATTCCCTTAGGCTTTTTAATCTGCCCATGTAACGAGCCTTAGTCGGTGACTCCCAAACCGGACAGTCTTAGGGCACAGGTGAGAAACACCCCTAAGGACTTAAACACTCGAACAGACAAAGCCACGAAACCAAGGGTTTTTATTTATAAAATGTACCCCCTTTTAGGCAAGAATACTTATGTTTCATGAGGCACAAATACCCAGCTTAATCAAAGGATATATATATATATATATATATATATATATATTCAAACTTATCAATTTATCTTTTGCATAAACACTAAGGCTTTCTTAGGCCAAAGCACCTAGCTAATCAATAATTAAATTTATTTATTTTTATAGATATACATATATTTTTTTTCTTTTTTTTTTTTTTATTAGGCATAAGAATCTTTGTTTTTGAACCCTAAGTGTGTAAGCGTATAAGGTGTGTATATTTCTTCAATATAAAGATCAAGACTAAATTACTTTCATCAATTTTTCTTCCTAACCTGAAAATCAAACAAGTCATCTTATTTTGTCCAAGTATAAAAAATCCTAATTATGATTTTCCTATCCTTAAATTGACTTAATTTCTTACAAAAAATATATCAAAATATTTTTCTTTTCTTGCAACAGTTATATATATATAAATATATATATATATATATATATATATATATATATATATATATATATATATATATATATTATTATATATATATATATATTCTTCTTTTTACTTTTTTTAGTTATATTAGTCATGTTAGAGCCCTCCCCCACACTTATCTCATGCATTGTCCTCAATGTATGAAAGAAATGTATAGATCCATGAAATGGAATGTAAAAGAGGTGCATATATATATATATATAATATTATATATATATATTATATATATATATATATATAATAATATATATATATAATAATGCAAAAATATGTACAACATCATGTTTCTCCCACACCTAGATCTTTTCGGTCTCATCCCTCTAGCTCTCTTCCATCATTCTAATGGGTTCTTTATAGGGCATAGTGGGAAGGCTAATCTTTTTATAATTTTAGCTTTCTTCCTTCCCAATCTCACCTTCTTTAGCTTTTCTTCTCATATTTCTACACCCATTATTCAAAAATTTATCACCATCACACTTCTCAGTTGGAACTTCCTCACTGTGAATGTTTAGGAATTCTAACTCAGTTCCATACATCTCCTCAAAACTTAGATCAACACTTTCCATTGGAGGTGTGTATTTAACCCAAATATCCCAGTCGACTCATCCAAACACATGAGTTCTTCTTCGAAGAGGTTTTAAAGAGTAGGTCAATCGGAGGTTCTTGAATTATATTCTCATGTGTATATCATTGGTTGGCTCATCAAAAGTGAAGATATTCAAATCAAATTTTCTTTTTTAAAAGGGACTCTAAAATTAGATTTCTGACATATGTCTTCTCATTAATATAATCACATTCATTCTTAAATAATTCAAAAGAAACAGAGACTCATTCTCAATACCTTCACTTTCTTCATCACAATTGTTTTCAACAAAGTTTACCTCAAACGTTGGTCTCTTATCTTACGAGATTGTTTTTTAGTGAAGAATTTGACTTGACTTATCTAGTCATATCCCCAAAGGTTAACCTCATAGAACCATTCCTACAATTGATAATAGCGTTGACAGTAGTAAGGAATGGGTGCCCTAGGATAACAGGAGTTTGAGCCCTAGGATTGATTGTGTCTTAAGAACTATGAAATCAACTGGGTAAATAAACTTCCCGACCCGAATAAGGACATCATTAATTTTTCCCTTTGAAACTTTCACAAAATGGTCAGCTAGTTGGATTGTGACTCGAGTTGGACTAAGATCACCCAACCCGAGTTGTTGATAAACTGAGAATGGAAGCAGTTGATACTTGCCCTAAGTCAAGAAGTGTATGACTAATCTTGGTTATCCTATAGTGCAGGAATGGTGGGATAACCTGGATCCTTGTACTTGACAGGGATCAGACCCGAAGTAGCTCACTAATGTTAGTGGCTAAGAAGACTTTCTTGGGTACATTAGTCTTCTCTTCTGGTGCACATGTCCTTAAAAAATTTTGCATAGGATAAAGACTTGTTGGATAGCATCAAAAAGTGGGAAATTTATCTTCACTTGGTTGAAAATCTTAATTATCTTATCCATATGTGGATTATGCTTGTTATTCTTCAGCCTATTAGAAAATGGTACAGCAGGCTTGTATACCTGACTGGTTGACTTATATGTTTCAGATTCGTCAGATTTGAAAGATTGAAACTAGATAAGGTGGATGCTTGAGTGTGATTGTGCTGAATGGGATTAGATGGTGTTGACACTTGATTATCAACTTTTTTTCTCGACCTCAATGTGTGACAGCGTTACATTGATTCAATGATTATCCTCAGCCAAATGAGCTTGTTGAGAATTCCTAGGATTCATTATTGGCTGACTGAGCAAGGTACCCTTTTGCCTCTCATTCTGTGAATTGACTAATTGGCTCTTTTGACTCTAGCCTCTGTATTGTTTGCTTGAGGGAATCTTGATTCTTCATATACCTCTCCATGTTTCTCTCAAAGTCAGTCATTCTCCTTTCAAGCTGAGGATTCTGGAAGGAGGGTTGTGGAGCTTGGTTGGAAAAGTTTTATGATAATGTGAAAAATTATTGGGAGAATTGTGATGGTAATTTAGAAAGTTGGGTTGATGATTGGAAGAATTATTGGAATGATGGAAGTGGCTTGCATAGTTTGATCGTGGGTGGTTATTGTTTTGTTGGCTCCATGAGAAATTTGGATGATTTCTCCAGCCAGGATTGTACGTTGGTGCGTAAGGATCATTGTTCAGCCTGAAAAGGTCACATTCATCGGTTCAGATATTTGTTGCTGAGCTTGAAACATAGGATACTCCTCAAACACATGATTCATGGCTTGACAGTATGTACAACCCGTAGTTAGAAATTAGTTTGGGTGACTGATTAACTGGACTTGGTTTCTTAGTTTCTAAAGCTTCTAGTCTTCTCGCTAGGTTAGCTAATTTAGCCTCATTAGTTATGAATGATTCAATTGAGTGGAGACCTCCTTTTAAAGAGATGGAGTTTGAATTTCTCGAGTTTTCACTAGTTGGCTCCCATTGGATGGTCTTTCAGCTAGATTCTCATATAAATCAATCCCATTCTTATCCTTCTCCAAGAATTTCCTTGGCACATGGTTTCTAAGAAGGTCTTGGTTGGGTATCTAACCCATCATAAAGCTACATTGTCGTCACTTCTCTATTCCATGATGAGGACACTGGACAAGGAGGTCTTTAAAGCGTTCAAAGTACCTCCAAAACGGTTTACTAGGTTCTTACTTGAACTGCATGATGTTCTTCCTAACGAGAGTGGTCTTATGAATTAAATAGAATTTATTCAAGAAGACATGATGAACCATTCTAGGATGTGACGGAGCCGGCCGCTAAGTTGTAAAGCCATTTCTTGGCTAACTCCTTAAGAGCAAATGGGACAAATCTCAACCTAATAGCATCATCTACAAGGTGTGAGATTTTTATCATTAAGCATACTTCCTCAAATTCTTTATGAAGAAATAAGCATCTTCGGACTCTAAGTCATGGAACTTAGGGAGTGTGTTGATGAATTGTGGCTTAAAATTAAAGTTGTGTTCACCAACAATGGAAGTTGGATGCAGGATAGAAGTAGGGTTCTAATGGGATAGAACCTATCCTGCAAAGATGTCGGTTAAGTCATACCGAATCTGGTCTTGGTTCAAACTTGGGTGGTGATGTGTTTTTAGTTAACCTAGATGAATTAGGGTCCCTTGATCACACTTGCATACACAAACACTATCACAAATAAGTTCACTAATAGTCAACAAAAAGAAACACAACCAAGCTAGTCTAAGGTAACCTTGACCTAGATAACTCCTAACTGGTGATTGTCCACAGGAGGTATAATGCAGATTTAACCACAAGCTAATCAGCCAGGTCAGACCAAGATTTGTGGGAGGTATCCGCGCAAAAGCGATGGGCCTAATTAAGCCAAACCACCAGCCTTCGAGGTTTCGCCATTCAATCCCTGTCCTTAGACACTGATTTGGCAGGAGTCAAATTCTAAACCTTCCCCTAAGAATAATCTCTTAATGAGTTTGAGATGTCCCTAAGGCCAACGTCTATCAAATTTTAGATTAGGCTTAGGCTATGCGTGCTTGGAGATGGTTTTCTTGGCTAAGAAAGGGTAATGACTTCCCCCACCTTATCTTGATTTGGGTTTTGCCCTTAAGATATATTGTGCAAAGTGTGCAAGATATATAAAAGTAACATTCACAAACAAATATCACCCAGAATGTTTCCTAAACTATATGTTATGCAAACGTACCTTATCTCCAGCTATCTTCAACAGTAATTGTAAAAGAAACGTAATTAGACAAATGCCTAGAATGCAAGTCTAAACGTTTTTAAGCAATTAACAATCATCAGATACTGTTAGATTAAAAACAGGGAGTTTGAATATCAGATATAGCAGAAATAATAAACATAAAACTGTATTTTTGCAAAGCAATATGTCCTGCAAAAAAAAGAGTTTTAGTAATCCAAAATTTTAAGCTTTTATGCTACAATTCTTGAAATTATGTTTTCTACTTTCGAGAGTAGGGGCCAGAATAGCAAGTCTTCTCCTGCAAAGCTTGAGCACTAAAATCTGAATCTTGACGTACCTGAAAACAACACCTACTTGTTAGAAAATAATTACACCGTTCCCTCTCTGACAACGGCACTAAAATTTGATTGCAAATAAAAGCAATGAGAATTACCATCTAGCTTTGGGCTAAGGGTCATGTCTGTTGGCTAGAGGTCCATCACTCTAGTTTGATGATGATTAACTCATGTAGTTATAGTTTACTAATAATCTTGTGATATTTAGTTTCAGATATTTGATCAGATTTTAGTAGGTATTTAGCTTCAACAAAGGAGTTTGGAGCTTTCACGTGTTGATTCAAAAGCTCGCGCGTCAAGATTGCATTAAGCACTCGGTTGGAGTCAAACTCGTTGGATCGCGTGGGATCGAGTCAGCTTGGAGACAAGAAGACTTCGGTTTGTGATTAGTTTAGTTTATATTTAGATCTTGTGTAAAGATAGAAAGTAAATATACTCAAGTTCACATACACACAAGTTTTAAAGCTTATTGGTTTTGGTTTTTGGTTCAACCGGTTTGGATTTCATGTCAAAACATAGAGATATATATAATCTTATATATATAGATTCTATTCATATACAATATGCTTCAAAGTTATTTCAATATCATGTTTTTGCATTTACATGAGTTTTGGAGAAAACGGTTTTCCATTTCAAAATTCAAGTTTTGGAAAATACCGCTTTTTGTATAAAGCCTAATTTTTATATCAAAAAAATAGTTCAATTTGTTATATAATATGTGTTGAATTTTTGTCACATATATTTGTATTTTAAAGATCTTATAAGACTTATTTTTATGAATTTATGTGATTTATGGGATTTATTGAAATTAAAACGATAAGTTTTCAATACCCAAAATCCCAGCCTGACTGCACTAGCGGTCGACCGGACGGTCAACCGGACCAGTGGTCGGTCGACCGTCACGGACGACCGAGTGCACGGGACGTGCACAAAGGCCCAGCCTAATCGGCCGGTCGACCGCGGCGGTCGACTGGCTGAAAGCACCCCACTCTCAGGTGGGGGCCGGTTGGACCGGGCAGTCGACCGATGGCTTTGGCCCGGTCGACCGTGCGGTCAACCGGAGGCACAACGGTCATAAAAATGACCGTTGGCCGGTAGACCGGGTGGTCGATTGGAGGGCAATTCTGGCCCTTTCCAGACTGCCACAGGCAGATTTTTGAGAGGGTATAAATACCTATCTCTTTGAGCTGGTATCTTTATGATTTTTAGAGCAAAAATTTCTATCTTTTAAGTGTTTAACAGTAAGTTTTTAAAAGAGTTTTTGGGCTAAAAGATTTATCTTATTTGTTTAAAGGTCAGAAAAATCAAAGAAAAAAAATAGAGTATTTGGGATATTGATTTTGATCTTCATTTCTATCTTTATCTAGCATTTTTTCAAGTATTTTTCTTTGTGTTTTGATTTTCAAACACCTTATATTCTCACACTGAGATATCATCTCTATCCTACTATAGGATCTTGTTTTTGTGAGAAATTAGTTTGTGATTTTGTTGAGACCACCAAGTATTGTAATCCCTCTTTACTTTGTGTTATCCTTCTTGTGTAGAGGTGATTGTGGAGGTTGTGTTTGAGTTGGTGTTATCCCCTAAGTCTAGAGGAGATTATTGGAGTGTTGGCTTTGTGCCTATCCTCTAGTGAGAGGTGATTGTGTTGGTTTTTGTACCTATCCCTCTATTGAGAGGTTGATCTTGTGTGGCTTAATGCCTTGCCCTTGTGTAGAGGTTGTGGTTATTTGAGAGAGGAGTTGTGTACTCCAAAATTGTATTACCCAAATCCTCAGTGGAGGTTCCCGTGTGAAAAGTCTGTGTGGACGATAGTGGAAATCCTTCTGTGTGAAGGCGGGGACGTAAAGCAATGGCTCGATTCTCGAAACATATCTTTGTGTTTGCGATTGATCCACTATCTAACTCTCTCTCTCTCTTTTATATCTTACATTGATTCATATTGTTCATATCATATATGCTTGGTATTGTTTATATGCGTCACTTGTGTTGAACCAAGGAGCTTCAAATAGCACCTCAACTCTTATTTAGAGGAATTTAAGAGGAGATAGTCTAGAGCCCTTCACTGGAAATTCGCTACACTCTTTGGTTACACTAAGTGTATTGCAATTAGTTTTTAATTCCGCATCATTTGACATTAGATTAGTCCATATACCTATTCACCCCCTCTAGTGTACTTTCAATTGGTATCAGAGCCTACACTCTTGATATTAGGTTTAACCACCTAGGAGTGAGATCTTGGTTACCTAATCTAATATTGCATTTGCGCACATATAGTTTATACACTCATGGACTTCATGAACCCTCCATGGTTGATGTTTCTAACATCAATGTATGGAAGCTTAAGATGAGTATGTACCTTAAGACCTTAGGAATGCATGTTTACCTTGCTACTACCAAGAAATCCTATCTTGGGAACAACAAGCATATAAAGGCCAATGCACAAGCCCTTGAGGCACTTAGGAGCACTCTA